>CAUYTI010025912.1:0-59603 GCA_963575145.1 Galago senegalensis
CCTGCTAAGCAACAATGACAACTGCAACCAAAAAATAGCCTGGTGTTGTGACGGGTGCCTGTAGTCCCAGCTATTTGGGAGGCTGAGGCAAAAGAATTGCTTAAGCCCAAGAGTTTGAGGTGGCTATGAGCTGTTACGCCATAGCACTCTACCCAGGGTGACATAGTGAGACTCTGTCTCAAAAAAAAAAAAAAAAAAAAAGGGTTAGTGGGGTTTCAGGTCTAGAATGCTATAAAAATTTCTGTTGCCTTCTACTGAAAAATCCCTTAAAATCATCATCAAAAAAAAAAAAGCTGTACAAATGTAGGAATGAACTGGAGTTTCTTTTGTATTTATATGAACTAACCTCATTCCATTTGCTGAGTGGCTCAGGGTCTACGCCATTCATTTAATTTGTGACAGGCTAAACAGTCAGCTGAAGTGTATATTTTATGGTTAAATTAACCTGAGCTAGGTTAATTATGGTAGCAATTGAACCTCAATCCTTGCAGATTGAACCTCAGTATAACCATATTCAATTCTAAGCTACAGTATATCAAACAAAAACTTCTGATTGGAAGCAGTTTCAGAATCGATTTACATTCAAATAAAAAGGCACTCCAGTGAGAGGCACATTAAGATGTTTAAATTATGGGGCATGTGGGATTCATCAAGCAAAGAAAGCAGTTGTAAATCAAGCTTACGGTGAATAGGTTAAACACACAAGAGGGTTTTAGTGATCCAGCAACATGTCCTAAGATCTTTTTCCAGTTTTAGCAACTAAAATGAAAATTTTAAGGAAACAGCATGGAGTAAATAAAGTTTTTAAAAATGACAGCTACCAACCATATTAATAACTTTCCACTATCCTGGCATGCCAGACTGAAAAATGTGATAATTAGTGCTAGGACGATGTTTCAATGCCTCATACTAGAATGCCTGGGGGCTGGGGGGGGGTGACAAAAGAGAACAGCGGTTTAAGGAACTTTTTTAAAAGATTCACCTTTGTTCTTGTGTAGATTCTTTTGTAGATTCTAGCATCTGGTATCTTATGTGGGATTTCCTCTGCTGGATTATCCTATTCCACTTCTTTTAATTCCTAGCACGGAGTCATGCAATAAAACAGGTGTTTATTGAATGGGTATGCATGAACCAATTTTGTAGGTGCTCTGTCTCCACGTGAGCACTTACTTGTGCAGGACTTTACTCCTAAAGAATGCACCTTTGGGCTCAGCGCCTGTAGCTCAGCGGCTAGGGTGCAAGCCACATACACTGGAGCTGGCAGGTTTGAACCCAACTCAGGCCTGCCAAACAACAATGAAAACTACAATAACAATAACAAAATACAGGTGGGCGCCTGTAGTCCCAGGTATTTGGGAGACTGAGGCAAGAGAATTACTTAAGCTCAAGAGTTTGAGGTTGCTGTGAACTTGGACCCCACAGCACCCTACTGAGGGCAACACAGCAGATCTGTCTCAAAAAAAAAAAAAAAAAAAAGTACCTTTGCAGGAACAAAAAATATCAATGGATGGTAAATGAGTCGTCTGATTGTTTTAATTGGGGCCAGAAGAGAGGCTCACATATCTCTTGCATGGCTCTCTCTCCCTTTGTGGTCACCCTTTATTTCGGGCTCTTCCCATAGCTTCTAGGGACTCTTTCAGGCCCAATTACTTCATGAACTAATTGATACTAAGCAAATGGTGACTTGAAATATTTCACATGCTCTTGCATATTAAGCAGATTTATGAAGAGAACAATGCTCACCCTAAAGACTAAATTTTTATTGGTTAGATTTCAGGTAAAGTCCTATTTTTATTAGTGGTTAAGTCTCTATGCCACCAAACTACCAATTTCTTTAATTCCAGAGGATGATAATTCTTTGTTAGTAACATTTGATTAGGTCTATCAGGGTAGGCAAACTATGGCCTGACAGCCAAATTTGTCCCTCTGCCCATTTTTGTAAATAAAGTTTTATTGGAACACAGCCATGCTCATTCATGCAAGGATAGTCAATGTCTGTTTTTGAGCCCAGAGGCAGAGCTGAGTACTCCCAACAGAGCCTGTGGCCCACAAAACCTTAAATATTTACTATGGGACCCTTTACAGAAAAGTTTGCCAATCCCTGGATTAAGTTGTTCCTTTTTCAGCTGGCCTTTTGGTTATCGTCTGTTTTTCCAATAAGGACTAGTCCAAGCCCATTATGAGTTATCCTTATTTCCCAGTTTCAGTAAAAGCTGCCTCTGTTTTGGGAACCCTCAGTGTGTAGCCTGGAATGCAGAGCCTGCACTTTTGAAACATAAACACTTTGTCTCAATATAATTTTAGTACTTCTGGAACTCCCTAGGAAATGAAAAACACCAAGAAGCTCCTCAGACAAAAATTCAGCTCTTATTGAGAACACATCCTTCCCAGTGGTCTCTCCTTGTTGACCTCAACTATGAACAATAACCTTTTTGGGGATTCAGATTTTTACAAATTCAAGAAAAAAAAAGTGTTATACTTGCTTTGCTCTTTTATGTGAAATAATCTATTACTTAAAAGGGATAAAAAAGTATAAAAATCAGATTCCACTTAAAACTGCAAGGATTAAGAGAATTAATCTTAAAGTTGACATCTTCATAGGAAAAACCCACATGAAGATATTAAGCTTCCTATGTGTTTACCATCCTCTGCATTTAAAAGAGGCTGGAGGCTGGTGCCAGTGCAGTGGTGCTTACAACTCATGGATCACAACCAGTTACAGATTTAATTCTTCTCTGCTCACTGCTTTACTTGACTTAAATAACAATACTTTAAAAATTAAAATAAATGATTTAAGAAGTCTCTTGGGTCTTTGGTTATCAAAATAAATCTTAATATGTGGAATTAAATGTAAATTTGTATCAGTGATACAGTTCTAGAATTCAGCACTAGATGGTTTTTCTGGAATCTTGCCTTTTAAAAAATCTCCCTGACATGCTACTTTCTAAGCGTATGTGCCTTGCTGGAGGGAAAGGAAAAGAGTTCAGTCTTGAACTTGAGGATGAGCTGAGAAGATTGTTTTGAGTGTGGCATCTAAAGATGGAGGAGTGAGAACAGGGCAGGAAGTAGGGTCTCTTGGAAGCCACTTTTTCTTCCAGGCTTCAGGAGTATTTGCTAGGACCCTTTTGAGAACTGTGTACCTCACAGAGAATATTTGGGAGTAAAAGGTGGAATGATTCTGATTCTTGTTAAGCATCTACCCTTCTTCAGGCACAGCCCGATAGACTCTGCCCAGCTCATCAGTCCTGATCTTGAATCTCAGAGAGAATGCTAAACAGCCAGTGAGTTTCAAAGCAAGAATTTGAATCCAGGTGTTCTAACGCTAAAGCTCTTTTCGAGGTATGGCAAGGCAGCCATTTTAAGTGACCGAAAGTCTCAGAGTGCTGTCCCTAAGGAAAAAGGAGGGTGGGCTATTGCAGTTCCGGGTACTGTGTAAGCGAGAAGTGCTCAAGACAAGGCTGCTCAACCTGGTAACCCGAAAGGAATCGAGTGAGCTTCGACCAACACATCTAAAGACCATCAGATAATTTCTGTTTGCCCCATGCATAATCTTCTAGCAATTCTGAAAATATTTACCACAGGCGTGTGTGTGAGTTTAATTATCCAAGCAATACACAAGGCCAAGAGATGAGTATGTGCAGACAGGGCAATAGTCTTCGTGGGCATAGTGTTTTCTGAGCTTCATGGTTCTTTATAAACCTTTGCTAGAGAAGTTTTTCCTATAGGGATTTTGTTCAGCTCGATCTCTTCTTTCCCCGAATCCTCCCACAGTTAATTCTACCTACTCAGCAACTTAAACTCTGCTTTACGTTGATCACTTTAAGTTGAAAGTGCTGGTGCAGGGACCAGGTCTGGAGGCCATGATTCCCTCAGAATGGTCAAAACAATGTAGCAATAAGGGCATAGGAGTGTGTCTGATTAGATTTATTAGCTTACTTTACCATACAGGCGTCCTCAAACTATGGCCCACGGGCCACATGCAGCCTGCCTAGGACATTCATCCGGCCCTCCAGGTGTTTTGCCGCCGCTGTCTGTCCTTAGCAGCCAACTTGTCCCGGGGCCCGCAGTCAGGCCCTCCAATGGTCAGAGGGACAGTGAACTGTCTCCCTGTTTAAAAAGTTTGAGGACCCCTGATTCAGTATAAACAGGAACTCTTTCATTACCCGTTTCAGACGTTTCAACATCTTGGAACAATCCTAACTTTCATACATCACAGCTGACCCACCTTTGCCTATGCCCTAAACTTTCCCAAGTGCAGCCCTATAATCCTGATGCAAATCTCATTCTTGATGCTAAGTGTGTGGTGAGGGAGGCAGTGGCTGTTTGGAAAAGTGGCCACAGCCCCACTCTCTGAGGGGTCACCCCTCCACATCCCTGTGGATGGTGGGAAGTTCTTTTTAGCATTTTCTTTCATTTCTGTGTCAGCCTCTCAATAACCCCCCTCATCCTTTCCCTTTGGACAATTTCCCCAGCACACATCCTCTCCTTCTTCACAGGACAACTCCTTGAATCCTCCATACCGACTGAAGGAGAAACAGTGAATTTTGTTTGCGTTTTACTCAAAGGAAAATGCCTTTAATTTCTTGCAGCAACACATTGAATCCCCGTCACAGCAAAAGTACTTAACAGAAGAAAAGTAAGGGGAGGCCGGGCACGGTGGCTCACGCCTATAATCCCAGCACCCTTGGAGGCCAAGACAGGTGGACTGCCTGAGCTCACAGGTTCAAGATCAGCCTGAGCCAGAGCAAGACCTCATCTTGTCTCTAAAAATAGCCAGGCGTTGTGGCAGGTCCCTGTAGTCCCAGCTACTCGGGAGGCTGAGGCAAGAAAATCCCTTAAGCCCAAGAGTTTGAGGTTTCTGTGAGCTATGATGCCACAGCACTCTACTGAGGGTGACAAATGAGACTCTGTCTCAAAAAAAAAAAGAAAAGAAAAGAAAAGGGAATTTGGGGAATTTGGTCATGTACAATAGTTTTCTAGATTATGGAGAACTCTGGTGGCAGGAGGGATAAGGGGAAGAATCTTAAAATGAGAGCTCCCAGTGGACAGTCATTCACTGTGGTTTTATTTGTAATAACCATCAACTTATCATTTCAACTTTCCTCGAGGCCTTGTTGAATACAAGAGAAAACAGAAACTTAGAGAGGAAAATACCGTTTCTTCTTAAGAATCACATATCTTTAAACTATTAATGCCATAAGAATCACTTTTTTGAATTCAACTGCCCATTCTGTATGCAAATAATTCCACTAAAATTTTGATTTCATAGGGAAGAACAGGAGAGGTGAAGTGATAATATTTGGGGATAGAGTCGAGACTATATTACATAGGCTTTCTGATGTACAGTTGGCAGGCCTCAGTTTAAGGAGTAAATGAGTAGCCAGTATACACTTGATGGTAATTTTTTTTTCTCAATGTTAAACACATTACCTTTTATCAGCATTTGCAAGGGTGGAAAACATGTAAGTTGGGAAATAAAATTGAGAGGGTCTGAGGCCCGGCTCTACTTAATATAAATCTCACATTCTAAATCCTCAATTTCATGTATAAATGGAAACAGCATCTACTTACAAACATTCGGGGAATAAGTCACACATGTGCCAGCATTTTGTACAGAGTTCCAGCCACTGTTAGACACTATCACCCCAAAAAGATAATTATCAAAGGTATGACTATGCTGTTTTTATTAATACAGTACAGCTGGGAACCACATTTTTAAATTTTATAGTCTGGATTTCAGTACCACAGTGTTAGAAACCTCTGCTTTACTCTTATGACATTCTTCTTGAATGTCTGTGTGTACTACTATGTTAGATTCATAGTGCGAAATAAATATCTCAAAATACTTGTTGTTTTAGTCATTGTACTTGTTGAAATGTAATAGCAAATAATTTCTTGCAGAGGCAATCAGTACAGTGTAACTTCTGTATTTTCCTTCTTAATGCATAACAGATGTGGGAGAGACGGGATTCGTCCCACCCCCACCCCCAGTGCTCAGCGCAGCACATGGCACCGAGTCAGATTACACTGCATGTGACAGTCAAACCCTCCTGTATTTGTGAAAGCAGAATGCAAGCAGGCTATTATTTTAGTATCTGCTGCTCTATCCAGCATGCATCTGCCTTTTTTGACTAAGAAAATCAACACCTCGGAGGTGAACTAAATTTTGTAAAGAAATTTTAAATTTTGTAGATCCCAAGTTTACTGACAAGGATACACATACATTAAATTCTTAGTCGCTTTAAATTAGTACCTGCAAGAAAAGCCCACAGAGAGCCTTAATGAGTCATCTTTGGACTGTGGCAACTACAGAGAAGAAATAGTTTCGCAGTCTGATTAGAAACATGGCTATCGTGATAAAATCGTGCCACCCCCCAGGAGGTCTGTACACCAATATCAGTGAAGATATTGCAGCCATCGAACTGAAAAACCACAAGTATTTTACTCACAGACTTTATGCCATTAAAAATTAGAAGCCTCCTATAAATGATCAAACGTTGCCATTATAGATCATTAAAAAGCTAGGTGGTAAAGAACACTGTTGGATCTAAGAGTCTGGCCCTCTTGTTCATAAATATCATAACTGTATATCTTTTAAGGATAAAGTGTATCAAATTCCTACACAGCATCTAATTATATTCCCTCCCCGCCCTTCAAAAACAGTGGGGGCTAGAAACATCTGTAGCCTCTAAAATATTTTATCATTTAAAATTGCTTACTGTGCTTTGGGAGAGTGGATGACATTGTGCGGATCTGAGATGACAGTTCCTTTAAATTTCCCCTGTAATCAGTTCTTGCCCTTCTTCCCAGAGTGAACATGGAAAGGCTGGGGAATAGCAAGCCAGAGCAAAAGGATTGATTGCTTCCGACTTCTTGGTCCCTGATGCTCCGATGCACGCTTACATGCCAGGAAGAGATATTCTGAGGTCAGACCTCCAGGGTGGCACCTTATTACTACCCTGTCACATCCAAACTCTCATTTTTAAAGCTACTAGAGCACCTAGAGAGAGATACCCCTATCCAATCATCTGAGAATATATCCCAAAGGACCAATGGTAAAATTATCTGAAACTGACCATATGGTAGCTCAAAAGACTATGAAGTCCTCCCACTGGCAAAGGTGAAAACTTTCTTCTGGGACTGGGGAAATTGCTGGTTCAATCAGGAGGTGGAAATATTCTCTTATGTCTGCTAATCTAAAATAAAAATACATAGAAATAAATCTCCAAGTGTTTATTTGGAAATAACATCAAGAATTAGATATGCAATTTGTGGCATGCAAACCAGGGTTGCTCCCAGGTGTGTCCAAAGAACAAAGAGTCTGGGGTTTTTACTGGGGGAAAAGAGGAAGTTTACCTAAGCTGTTTTAAAAGTAAGTTCATTGGAGCTGCTAGCGTCTTGCAGGAGCTGGTGAGTTCTCATTGGTGAGTGGCGGCAGCTACTAGGCAAAACATGGTCTTAAAGTTGGTTAGGTCTTTGCGGATTTTTTGTTGAATTGCAAGAACAGTTCCTGGAATAAGGGCTTGGGTGCCCTTCCCAGGGCCTCCTGACTCCATTTTAATTGAGTATTTCATAAATGACTATATTCTGTATGATCTATTTTCACACTTCTAACAGAGAGAATTTAGATGTGTTATTATTTACCATATCAGGAAACTGTTGTTCAGGAACAAATTTTATCCCTGCATAATTATCCTTGTAGAAAGAAATACAGCCCCATTTTACTTCGTAAGTTTTCATTTTTAGCACACCATAGCTTAGAAATTTGGCTTTACTACAAACACACGTGTAAAGCTCAGGGTATTGAGACTCTCAAGTGATTGGCACAGGCGCTAAGGAACCCTGAGGAAGGAAGGAAAGTACAGAGACTCTCAACCTTTCGTGGGGTTATATCCAGATGAATTCGTCATACCTTGACAATATCGTGAGTCAAAATGCATCAGGTTAGGTCCTGATAACCATCGTGAAGTCAAACAAATCATTAAGTCAAACTATTGTAAGTTGAACCATGATAAGCTGGGGACCGTCTGTAAAAGCATCCTTTGTTCATCATGTCTCCTGGGGATCTCATTGCAGCTTGGGTAATGAGAAATGTGCATTTGGTTCAAGAGTCAAAATAACCTCTCTCCTGATAACCATAATTCCTCCTATTAAACACTTTTTACTGAGCATTAAATAGCATAAGTGCAAAGATAAAGGTCAGGCCCACAGCAGGCACTTTGAGTCCAGCTTGGCTGTGAGCGCACGTGTGTGTGCACACAAATATGCAAACACAGACACACGCACCAAAGAAAAAGACTTGCACATTTCATCATCCTGTAATCCACAGCGTTTTCTAGAGCTATGTACTTTTTAAAAATAACGCCCAGGCGCACATGCATACATAATTTTCTTTTCCTGGTCACTGCAGCAAGTCTGATTTTTTTAAAAAGAAGAGAGAGGAAGAAAGACTTCCACCAATGAGTTTATTTTAAAGGAAGCAAAATTAAAGAGAACTATGGTGATAACAGCAGATGTCTACTTATCATTCACTTCCTAAATGTGGATTAATATATTCAGGAACAAATCAAGTATATTGCCAAAAGAAGAATGCTCCTGTTATCACCCCAATGGCTACCGGTTTCGATTTTGCTTCTCCATCAGGCAAAACGTTCTCTCCCCAGCTTCTACCACTATTTATTTTGCTTCCTGCCAATCTTGAAAATAATTCATCTTGTGTGTCGTTTCCTGATAAATGCTTCCTGGTGCTTGATTGCTCCACTGCATGGCATTTGATTTCAAACTGCCATTTTAGCTTTATAAACATTTAGAACCTTCTATGCCCGAGGAGAAACCCAAACGGCATGCAACAATGGGGCTGTAATTAGACAGCAGAGTATATTTCACAGCACAGCTACCTGTCCCTGTATACCAGAAATCTCTCTGTGCGCCCAATGCCGTATTCCCTATCTGGGCACAAAATAGTAAATTAACATCTGGGGGACTCCAAGAGACCTTGTATCAACATGTTTAATTTATTATTAATGCAAAAGAACAGATTCCTATGATTAGTGAAATAGAAAACATATATCAAAGGATCTGCCCCCACGCCATTAAAAGGGGGTGGGGGAGGGAGAGAAAAGCAGAAAACACGAGAGAAAATAGAAGTAGTGTCAGTGACCACATGATTTTTGTAGTAAACAATAGAATATGATGTGCAATAGTGCAATTTTCCTTTGCTAGTCCAGCAATGCAAGTCTTCATAGGAAGTTCACTGATGTTATTTTTTGCCTTTCAGGATTTAGTTGCGTGCTTGTCGGGGGTTAGAGTTCCTGCCAGACTTCTGACTCTGAGTGGAATCACTGATGCTAGAATCGCTTTTACTCAGCCCAAGATGACGGAGCTTCATATCCCAGCGCTGTAAAATGTAAAACAGAAAATAGTCACAAGCACATTGTCACCAGGGTCATTATTTCTGTGATCCTAACAGCTGGGTCAAAACGGCAGTCAGATCACAAAAGCATTTTACTACTTTTCCAAATGTATAAAATCCAGATCCTATGGGGTAACAATGAAACTGATGCTATAAGAGCATCTATAACATATTCAGTAACGGTTTCATTATTCTTATGACACTTAAGATTTCCATGTCTGTAAGTGATGACACAAGTCTCTAACTACATCTATATTTCCTGGGGTAACTTGCACATCTTTAGTGCTTCACAGGGGCTCAACAAATGGAGGATGTACTTGGAGAATTTGCAGCAAAGGCTATTTTTCATCTTCCTCTCTTAAGACACATAAGAACAAAGCCTTTTAAAATCTGAGTGATTTTCATAGGAAAAAAACAGAAATTTTCTAGGGAATGAGGTCTTTCAAAAATATTTTTCTGAGTAATGTCTACCAAGTGCAACAAACCAAACACACAAGGTCCTGCCCTCAATGCTAAGTCTCACAAAGCAAGCATAGCCAATGTTTTTAATAACCACAGTCAAGTTTACTAATATTTTGTATCAACAAGGTCAATAATGTTTACATGTGATATGATAAATGGAAGTCATGTTATTGGACTGTATGGAAAGAGTGAGGACCACAGTGTACTTCTCAAACTTCAATGACCATGGAAATCACTTTCGGGACTTGAAAAAATTGTAGATTCTCATTCAGTAGGTCTGAGATAGGGCCCAATATTTTCATAACAAGCTTCCAAATGATGCTGGTCTAGGGACCACACTTTAAGTAGCAAGGGGCTAATGTCAGGCAGCTGAAGTCCAAATTCCAACTCTACCACTTACTATGTGAGGGTTCCTAAACTACTAGACCTCATCTGCATCATTTGTACATTGGAATTAATAATAGAATTGATTTATAAGACTGTTCTAAAGATTGCCTTAACATATAAAGTGCTTAGCACATAGAAAATCAGTTATTACTTTCGTATTACTGACAGTAACTTTTCATATTAATACACTTTACTCCACAATCTTGTTTTGCTATTTTAAAAACAGTCTGATTCTCAACTCCTCAAAGCAGTCCAAATATCTTGATTTAAACAATCTGTTGTAGCAGATACTTAGGTAAACAATCATTCACTCAGAAAAAACCCATCCACTTAAGGTCTTTTTAAAATTCTTGACCTATCCACTGAGAGTAAAAAATCAACTAAAGGAAACTGATTAAAAAAAAAAAATCCCTCATAAAATTCTCTTTGTTACCTTCTCAACTTGATTAGGAAACTAAAATAAGGATCTCAAGAATTCAGGCCAACAGGGATTTCCACCCAAACCCTTTAGCCCTGAGTATCTGTATATGAATTAAAAATGGTTGAAGTTACTGGTTTACTTCTTCCTTTTAGCAGGTTTAAATCCAGACTAAGAATATAAATGATGTCACAATAATAACTCTGAGTCCCCTGTGGAAAACAATAGGAAATATGTTTGCCTTATAAGAAACAGGACAAACAAGCCATGTGTCCTGTCAACACCAAGATGACATTGTTTTGGTACCAAATGACGAGCAGTAAGGCTTGTTACATGCATTGGAGCAGTTGAAAGCTCTTCCAACTGGTAAGGAATTTAGGACAAATTCCTGTTCTGCATTAGCAAGCAGAAAACCAAATTAGAAAGACAGTAAGAGATTCCAACATACTGAACAAGAGCCATTTTTTTTCTCTAATAAACATCAAACTAATGAAAGAGATGCAAATAGAGAATGCCCGTGAGTCTGAACTTGAAATGCATCTCAAGTTCGACAAATATACTAAAGGGGGAAAAGGAACTGACTAAAAGGTAGTTTCTCCCTACAAAATAATGCCCTCTACATTTCTGTAGGTCACTTAAACCCAAACGTGCCTGCTGTGTCAAGTGCCAGATGTATAAGATAAACGGCCCGGGGGTGTTTAACTTACCCTGTAAATGTTTCCCAAGCCTTCAAACTCGCAGAAGGAAGAGGATGTATTATGTTTGGTACGGTTCCCACTCCCCCACCCCCTACACACATCCTTTTAGATTCTTTGTCCCCCTACGCGCGTCCCCCCACCACATTCTTTTCTTTGAAACAGATTGCTTAGTGCAGCAAGAAGAAATGAAACCCTCTATAATAAAGTAATTTACTGTGTGATTCTTTGTAAAATGTGTCAGTTTGAGAATATAAGAGTCATTGGCTTAAAAATAAAGTAACATTACTGCTTTAAGGACTTAATTTAGTTAGATCTCTAATACACAGATGAATCCACTGCACTCTATGCAAAGGAGTTGGTGTCTCTACTTTGGAAACCATTGGTATTTTCCTGCCTATCCTTTATTCTCTCCTTATCACAAACTGTAATTTGTTCAAAGAAGCCATATGTCCAGTTAAAAATTTACATTTCCTAGCCTAGCTGCTAGTGCAGCTAGGCATGGACATGACCTCCCATATTGACCAGACATCCTAAGTAAAAGTTGCTAGATGAGGCTCTTAGAAATCCCTTTTAGCCTCCTTTTTTTCTGCCCCAAATGTAGATGTGCTGCTTGCTCAGTCATCTTGTGACCACCAGGTGAACAGGAATAAATGGTAGCAATACCCTTAAAAAAATAAACAGAGCAATAAGCTCAAAGGAGCCTGGAGCCCTAAGGATAAAGCAGAGCTGCCCTTCCAGGTCTGGACTGACTACAGCTAGACTCCCTGTTATGAGAAGTTAGGGAACTAGTTAGGGCTCTGACACACATTCAGGGAACTCATTCCTTAAATTGAAATAGACATTAAAGACAAATTTAGTCCTGTGAGTTTTATGTATGTATTATAAATATATAATATTTATATATTAATTATATATATTGCATATATTATTTATATATTAATACATACATAAAGTATATTAAGTTTTAGTATTTCTCATGTAGTTGAAGGAAGCTTATTTCATTTAAATGACAGATAGCTGGTTCTCTACTTTTGTCTTCTGTATACCACCTTGACCATAAAATAGAGGCTTACCTTAACTTTTTTACCAAGTCGGTCCTTCCATTTCTCGGCTATAGAGCCTTCCACCAAGAGTAATCTGTATTTTTAAAAGAAGCAACCATTTTTGAAAAAGTTTAAATTGCTGAAAAATACAGACCTATTATTGAAAAACACAAGGAATCATTGCCCATGAACACTTACATATTTATTCTAGAATAGGACAGCCAAGTTTTTGATTGGCTCAACCATTTGTGAGTCATAGACCCCTTCAGGAAATGACGTTATGGCTCCTCTCCCCAGAAGAATGCACACATATACTTTTCTATCCAATACATGAAATCAGGTGACCCAACTAAAAGCTATCTGTAATCCCCAAGAAAACAGATCCATCCCAAGATAAAAACACAAGGGTAAGTGCTCTAGAAAGAAATGCAATGAGTGCAGGACAGGCAAAGAAATTACTCTGAATCCTCAAGGAGTGAATTACCTGGAACGTTCCTCATCTTCATAGCCCATGATGATATATTCCTCGTTAACATTAAGTGGAGGGCACAGGCAGCCAGAGCTGGTGTAGAGGTTGACAGTATCCCTTGGAATGTTTACCAGAGAAGACTTTAGAATCTCCTTCACTTCCACAACTGCAGTCACATCATGGCACTTAGTCTTGACCTCTTTGACTTTAGCCCGAATGACTGGGATAAAAGACAAAGAAGCTGAGATAGTGATATGACACATAAGAGGTCCCCCATTCAAAAAAAAAAAAAGTAAGCCCTTTCTACTCAATTCTTATTCACCTGATGCTCAATGAATGAAGAGGAAAGTCGACCCGACAGTTTTGCCTTATACTATAGCAACAAATCAAACAGCACACCTGCCTCTTTTATGCTCAGTCCCAATTCTTTTTCCAAATTGTTTGTACACGTGTTTGTGCATGTATATGTGTGTGTGTGTGTGTGTGTGTGTGTATGCAGTGTTTCATTTTAAGAAATTTATTTAGCTAAGCAAATGTTGAGTGACTTCTCTGAAATAATTCTCTTCCAGATATCATTTTGGATGTGTATGTGCATGTATGCAGTTTCAGCTGTTGCCAACAGGAATTTAACCTATATAATTTCACTATATGTGAAGACCTTGGACTCAAGTATGCTGTTTCCCCATCTGCATTTTTCTACCAGGTCTATTATTAGATTTTCTTGAGGTGGCAGATCTTTTTAGACATTAGTTCCTTTCTTCCTTTGTCTCAGCACAGATTATCTTTTATACTCTCCTTTAGTTACACAATATTTTCTTCTTGAATAAAAACTGTCCCTACTACACCTTGTTTCCTCCATTTGCTTCAAAGTCAAACGCTACAACATTCCTTCCCCTCCCATGCTATGGAATATGCCACCACGTCAGTTGCATTAATCTAGTTCTCTCAATGGATGGACTGGCACCCCATCTCTCTCACATGGGTCAGCTTTACTTTACAGTCTAACAACAAATTGCCTTCAGTTGCAAAGTCAAAGCATTTGACCCAGAATCTAAAAAATACAATTCTGCTTCTTTTCTCTATCTCTCTCATTTGGGAAAGTCAAATTCTTTAGATTCCTACTTCTGGTAAATGAGATGTTTTAAAATGCCAAGAAAGAAGTAAACATGTCAGTAAAAAGACAATGGCATTTTCATGGGTAGGTACATATTTTAGGGATTTTTGGACTACAATGGATTGGAAAAAATTCAACCATTCTCCCTTTAATGCTCCAACATCATCACAGACATTTGGTAATATTCTACCAGTACAACATTCACATGACAGACATTAAGTTGCTAATGGCTTCTAAAAACATTAAGACAAAACACTATTTTTGCCTCATGGATATTACAGTCTTCAGAGATTTAGTTGCCTCAAGTATGAGAATTTATAGCAAATAAAATATAACTGCTCAGCGATCCCTGCTTGGTTCAATCTGAAAGAGGAGTCTCTTTTTATTTATGTTCTCTCTATTCTGTATTTTAACAAAAGATAAGATTGCCCTTTTTGAAATGCCATTTGGGAGAACCAGTTAATAAATTCTCGACCCTAACTAGCAGACATTTTTTTGTGTCCTGGCTTAAATGAATGTGCTTCATAGCGTCCATCAACTATTAGAGATTAGTGAACTGTGCAAATGTTCTCAAACTAATGATTTATGTACCCAGTGTCTATTATTTTCATTAGAAATTTTTAGAGCATGTACCCACTCCAAAATAAATATCTCTGTACAAGACTTACTTTTTAAACTAATTTGTTCAAGCTCAGGAGCTTTTAACTACATTAATCTGAATGAACCAGAGATTTTATTTGAATCATCAATGGCTCCCACCTCCACTTTGTTGTAATTAGACATATGCAGATACATCAGATAAAAATCAACATATTTTGAAAGTAAAAATATGTTTATTTCATTTTCAGAGTTTTCCTTCTATTTAATTATTTGAGTGCCTGCCTTCTCCAGAAAAGATGTAAGCCAGTCCTAAAATTATGGTGCAACCGAGTTATTAGACGACCAGGAAAAAGAAACTATTAAATTCAGAATCTGTGATTCATGTCCCATTTTATTTTATAACATTCATTCTTCTACCTTCTCTAAGTCTTCTCATGACTTGTATTTCAACTTTAACAAAAGTCACAGCACCAACCATTGTAACATAAAGTAAAAATTGATATTAAGATAAGTGAAAATATTGGTTAGCTATATTCCATAGGCTTAATCTCTTATTTATCAACTAGAAAGCATTATTACCTGCCCCTTCTAAACATAAAGACTCTGTATAAATAAATCATATACACCAATACCCAGATGTACGTTATGAACAACCAAAGAAGTGACAACTTGGGTTTTTTAATAATCATTGATAAAATTAGGATAATACATCTCGTGGGGAAGTTGAGAAAAATTAAATAAGATACTGTATGGAAATAACTTAGCACAGTTTCTTGTACAAAAACATCAGAATTTTTCATTCAATTATATTATGTTCAGATTGGTACCTCTTTAATTAATATTTGGTTTATCAGAAAGCCAGATTTTTAGGGCAAACTAAATTACAAAACATTTATAATTGAATACCAACAACTTCTGTAAGTTATTTTCCCACTCTGTCAGGGTTTTCCAGGAGATAGCCTGACTGAAGAAACCAAGTGTGACTCTTTTCACCATTCCTTATGTATCAAAGAGCTCAACTTTTCACCCCAGTGAACCCCAAATGATGCCCCCTGTAGCTCCCAACATTTGAGCTCAAATCCAGAGCCTTCCAGCTGGAGAAGATCCCCATCTATTTGAAACCTGTCTCTGTGAACTTAGTTATGTGGCTCTAAGATGCCATCAATCCTGCCTGATAGACTTCAAAATCAACCTGTGTTAAGAACTTTGCCCATGTCAGACACTTTAATTGGTCAGGGCAGAAGGACTATGCTCTTCAAAGTTGTCCTTCTTTATTTGTTTTGAAGCCTTAATCTTTTTATTATTATTATTAAACCGTTGCTGTGTACATTAATGCAGCCATGGGGTACAATGTGCTGGGTTTATATACATTTTGAAATATTTTCATCAAACTGGTTAACATAGCCTTCATGTCGTTTTCTTAGTTATTGTATTAAGACACTTATATTCTACATTTAGTAAGTTTCACATGTACCCTTGTAAGATGCATTGTAGGTGTGATCCCACCAATTATGAAGCCTTATTCTTAAACTGGTTTGTTCATTTACATGTGAACACACATTACACATACACTCCCTATTCCTAACACAACAACTTATAAATTAACCATAAAGTTATCCTTACCATAGTTGTAATTGTTCCGGAAATAGGTCTTCTGTGTAGCTCTAATAGGCTTACATTTACAGCGCTCTGAAAAATAAATTTTAATCATAAGCAATTTTTCAATATTAACTTTCTTTTGTGTACTGTCATTTTTTTCTAGCTCTGAATTTTGTGGTGAGAAGGCCCTTGACAAGGCTTCATGTCTGATTTCTTTCTCCTGGAACAACACTGATGTTCATTCTATCTACACGGCCTCTTACTCAATGTCAGTGTGCTCATAAGTTCCCACTCTCTAATAAACTACCCAAACCCTGAAGAGACACTGGTCACCACCATGCATGAGAAGAGTGTTACCCCAGAATCCTGAAAGAGGCACACTTAGCGCTGCTGGAGCAGACCCAGTCAGTGCCTCCTGAGAGGCAACTTTCTGCCTATGCTCAAGTAGCTGGCTTACTACCACGGCATGCCACCTAACGTTCACATACTCTTTACAGATTACACAGCACTCCTCTAAATATTAACTCTTGGATCTGAAAGCAACTTAAGAAGATAAGCAGGTGTTATTACAACCCAGTAAACTTCATGCAGTTCTTAAGCAGGGGGGCAGTGAGCCCCTTCTATAGGTAGAATAGCTGCCAATAAATTCAATGGTATTTTTATGCTTGTTGGAGTAAATTACTGTGTACATTGAAAAGAGAAATTCATGTTTTAAAAAATATCTGGGGAATAGTGTCCAGAACACATATTTTATGCAATACAGATGTAAGTAATAAAAGTTCTAATTATCTCAAAATGTTTCATTTATAGATTGTTTAACATGTTGGAGAGTAGACTATTATACTTTTTATAGAAAGGTTACATTGCCAAAATTACTTAAGTAAAAAATACACAGCATAAGCACGCTAAATTTTCACTAAGTTCATTTTTATATAAGTCGATAGAAAATACACAATTACCTTAGAAAATATTTTACCATATATAAAGATTTCTTTAAAATAGTACTCCTGAGAAAGTTTTATTAAGAATGAAATGGTGGCTCGGCACCCATAGCACAGTGGTTATGGCGCTGGTCACATGCACCGAGGCTGGTGGGTTCCAACCTGGCCTGAGCCAGCTAAACAACAATGACAACTGCAACAACAGTAACAACAAAAAAAAAATCCAGGCATTGTGGCAGGAGCCTGTAGTCCCAGCCACTTGGCAGACTGAGGCAAGAGAATCGCTTAAGCCCAAGAGTTCCAGGTTGCTGTGACGCCACAGCACTCTACCCAGGGTGACATAGTGAGACTCTGTCTCAAAAAAAAAAAAAAAAAGACAAAATAAATGAAGTGGTATTCATTTCTTCTATTTTGACACAGAAAAAGGAAAAGAGAACATAAGAATCAGAGAAAGAAAGCTAATAAAAAATTTTGTTCTAAAAGTGTCTTTTGTTAGCATGGCAACCAATAACAGGCAGAACCTCCTGTTGATCCTTGACATCGTATTTTCTAATCAAAATAAATTTTATTTCCAGTTGAACTTGTAGGTAATGTGCTTTAAAACAGCAGTCCTATGGAGAACAGTACGCTTCCTAAAAGCGTTAAATTCTAACAATGAACATCTTTACTGAAGACAGGTAGCAGCTGAGACTGCTGTTCTTACCCGAGAAAGAAGTAAGAGTTTCCCAGCGCTACACTCAGCACCTTCCCTTCTTCTACAGCGAATTTTTAATACACAATTTCAGCCTAGTAAGTAACAGTTAACATCAGTGTTTATTTCTATTTTTTAAGATGACTAATCCAAAATTAACTTTTTTATTAGCAAAACATGTATATTCTCATTGAAAGGAAAATGGAAGCTAATTTAGTCCTTGCTGCCTTGTACAGTTGTTTTATTTTGTACTAAAATGTTAATAATGCTATACTTTTTTAAAGAGAGATATTCTTGAGATGAGAATATTTGTGAAGAAATAAATGTTATAGGGCAGCACCTGTAGCTCAGTGGATAGAGCGCTGGCCACATACACCAAGGCTGGGGGGTTTGAACCTGGCCCAGGCCAGCTGAAACAACGACAACTGCAACAACAACAACAAAAAAAATCCGGGCCTTGTGGCAGGCGCCCGAAGTCCCAGCTACTTGGGAGGCTAAGGCAAAAGAATCACTTTAGCCCAAGAGTTTGAGGTTGCTCATAAAAATATGATCATTTAACATAATGATAATAGTATTTTTAATATGGTTTTACAGCATTTAAAGGATTCTACCTGATACAGTTATGAAATATGATACCCATTGGACCTTCACCATTCAGTGCAACCTTGTTCAAGTTCAAGCTTAAGTGTGATACAACTTTGTAACTAGCTCTAGCCTTTGTTTGAGATAAAATGCTTTGGGGTATCATCCAGAGCCGTAAGACTACATACACTTCAAAAGATTCCAAAAACCCATAACCTTTTTTATCCCATGACTTTAGAAAACTATTTTTGAATACTTTGGATATTTTTCTTTTCTTTTTTTTCTAGGAAAAGACTTTAGATCTGTGTTCAGGATTCATTGAAAAAAAAGAATGAGGGAGAGGGAGAAGAAAATCCAATTCTATTTGTATTGCAATTTCAATTGTAAGTCAAGGCTGACCATTTCTAATCATATCAGAGTTTCAATAATTTTAATTTATGCCACATGCACCGTATGTTTTATCTGTTGGCACAGAGAACACTGTATGTTCTCTTTCTCTCCATCTAAAAATTCATAGTAGATCACAAGGAATTTTAAAAGATATAAAAAAGTAAATTCTTATGATTTGAATAGATCTTTAACTGTAACTTCTTTACTGCGATCTAAACTATTTGCATTTACAATTAATTACAATTAATTTTTATTAATTTAAAACTATTTGCATTACAATTTCTATCCTACCTTACTATTTTAAAATTGCATACAAACTTTATGGACACCCTGTATTTTCAACTGCCTACAAAAGGTGTTGGCAGCCTGTCCTTAAATAATTTTAAATATCCTATTAACCTCCACCACACCTCAAATTTGTCTTCTATAGAAATGATCGTGTCTTCTGAGTCCACAACCCTGGAATAGCCATGCTCCTCTGAATATGAGGTGGGCAAGAGAAAGGGAACTAACAGTTCCTGAACTCTTGCAGTCACTTACACACTAATCCATTCATTCTGCTGATATTTATTAGGCATCTGCTACCTCCTAGGTTCTGTTGGACATGTGGACAGGCAAGGAGGACACATGATGGGCAGTAAAATACAGACAAAGATACAGACATGGAACAAAAATTACAGCAATGTGTCACATGTGATGCGTGCTAAGAAAGAAAAGTGCAATGACTCTGTGTAATGAGAATGTATAATCTGATGCCCTGACCTAGCGTGGTCTCCAGAATCCTCTGAGGAAATGCCATGTAAACCAGAAAGCTGAAAGATGAGCTGTCATCGCCTGGGCAGGAACTGCATCTTTATGAGACAGAGATGATGAAGGCCGTGGGGAGGAGCACCCAGGGACATGGAGGAAACACGGGAGAGTGGAGTGTCAACAGGGCTTACAGAAGAGTATCTCCAAAAGAAAAGGAGGGCAGTCCTCCCTGTTAAATATACTATTAGCCCTCAGAGTGCAAATGAGTTAAGAGAGAAAAGGATTCACCGAATTCAATTGTCAAGAAAATGACTAGACCCTGAGCCAAAGGGAGAACAGGAATTTGAAAGGCAAAAGACTTCATCCAGTACACTGGGAGAAAGGGGAGGCACATGGATGTTGATAGGTATCAATTTCTTGATGGGATGATGAGAGTTGCGTCAATGGTTTTTACTTCTTTGTCAAAAGAGAAGTCAAGTCATCAGGTATGGGAGATGAGGGGCTAAGAGCCAGAATAAGAGTGGTATGAGGAGACAATGTAAAAAGTTGGGGTTTTTTTGGTTTTGTTTTGTTTTTTTACACCATCTTACTTTGTTGCCCTGGGTAGAGTGCCATGATGTCACAGCTCACAGCAACCTCAAACTCTTGCCTCAGCTTCCCAAGTAGCTGGAACTACAGGCGCCCACCACAATGCTGAGCTAAGTTTTTTTCATTTTTAGTAGAGATGGGGTATTGCTCTTGCTCAGGCTGGTCTCTAACTGCTGAGTTCAAGAGATCCTGCTACCTCAGCCTCCCAGAGTGCCAGGATTATAGGTACAAGCTACTGTGCCCAGCCTAAAGCATGTATTTCATCAAGTAGAAAGGCACACTTTCTAGAAAGTAGGAGTGCTTGATTGTCTATTTGAAATTTTCATCTTGAACTTAACAGTGAAACCAGTCACTGCAGTTGAATAATTTTCTCTTTCACAACTACAGTTGGGAATTTGCAGAGGAAGAAAGGTAAGGGAATTAAAGGTATTTTTAAGGGTAGATCATGAAAGCTCCATAGACAAGGAGGCCAGGGCTAAACACACAGTAGGTGGAAGGTGATGAACAGGTGGTCTCAACAAGGTTTGAAAAAACTGTTAGCAGAGATGGCACCATAGCAAAGCAGCCGGAATGAAAAGACGGGGCAGGCAAAGAGGCAGGATTCTGGAAATTACTAAAATCACAGAGATAGCACCACCAGCAAGGTCTAGAATTGCCTGTGGAGGGGCGTCGCTGGGGTAACATACATAAGCAGGATGGAAAGTGAAGTCAACAGGTGGGTCAACTACTTTGTCATCAGAGACATCAAGCAGCAGTAGGGATGGAGGCTATGTAGAACTAGTTCAGATGGCCCTTAAGTGAAGATGGCCACTTAATATTATAACTAATTATTATAATATTAAAATATTATAATATTTGGCCTTCCAGAAACACTACCCTTCTAAAAACAAGGAGATGGTAAAACATCCCTAGATTCCACCTCCTGGATCACATTTCCACTTTCCAAAATTGCAAGTCATCAAATGGACACTAGATGGAAAAATCTATAGGGTTTTACTGTTCCTAGGGTATAAAAACAAAACAAAACAAACAAACAAAAAGAAAACCCACTAGAAACCTAGAGTCCTGATGTCAGTGATGAAAGAAAAAAAATAAATAATGCAACTCCTGCAGATTTAGAAACAAAAAACTATTTAAGCCATGAAGTATATTTTTAAAAAAGGTTAGAATTTAGAAATCATATTGGCATTACAGTTATGCTAGTGTGTACTTTTACACAATAAAAAAAATAAAATGATGCACAGAACTAAATGGATAGATCTCAAAAACATGGTAAGCAAATGCAGCCAGTGACCAAAGAGTGGGTACTATCCGATTCCATTTACGTGAAGCTGTGGAACAGAAACGCTGAGCTATGGTAATAAAACTCAGAACTGCACTTGCCTTGTGGTTAGGTGGGCAATTGAGAACAAGGGAATTTCTACAGCTCATGGAAATGTTCTTTATCTTGATCTGAATGATGGTTAGATGAATATATACATTTATCAAAATTCTAAGCAGCAGAATAGAAAACCATGAGATGAAACTTACCTCTTACAGCCACCTGATCTTTGATAGCAAACAAGAACGTACACTGGGTAAAAGAATCCCTATTCAATAAACAGTGCTGGGAGAACTGCATAACCACATGTGAAAGACTGAAACTGGACCTGTACCTCTCGCCACTTACAAAAATTGATTTAAGATAGAGAAAAGATTTAAATATAAGGCATGAAACAATAGAAATCCTCAAAGAAAGTGTGGGGAAAACACTTGAAGATATTGGCCTGGGGAAAGATTTTGGGGTTTTTTGCAGTTTTGGACTGGGGCTGGGTTTGAACCCTCCACCTCTGGCATATAGGGCCAGGGCCCTACTCCTTTGAGCCATAGGTGCCACCTGTGGGGAAACTTTTTATGAGGAAGACTTCTGTTGCAATTGCAACAACAACAAAAAATAAACAAATGGGATTTAATTACACTGAAAAGCTTCTGTACAGCTAAGCAGACAACAACCAAAGCAAACCAACAACCTTCAGAATGGGAAAAGATATTTACATATTTTGAACCAGACAAAAACTTGATAACTAGGATCTATAGAGAACTCAAATTAATCAACAAAAAAAGACCCAACAATCCCACATATTACTGGGCAAGAGGCATGAATAGAACCTTCTCTAAAGACAGACAAATGGCTAACAACATGCAAAAATGCTCATCGTCCCTAATCATCAGAGAAATGCAAATCAAAACTACCCTGAATTATTACTTAATCTCACTGAGAATGAAGTCTCAAACTACAGATGCTGGCCTGGATGTGAAGAGAAGGGAACACTTTCCCACTGCTGGTGGGACTGCAAACGAATACAACCATTTTGGAAGGAAGTATGGAGAATCCTCAAAGAACTCAAGCTAGACCTCCCATTTGATCCTGCAATCCCATTACTAGGCATAGAATTAAAAAAATCCTTTTATTATAAGGACATTTGCACTAGAATGTTTATCGCAGCACAAGTTATAATCACCAGAATATGGAAACAGCCTCAATGCCCGCCAACCCAGGAATGGATTAACAAGCTATGGTATATGTATACCATGGAATGCCATTCAGCCACTAAAAAAGATGGAGACTTTACATCTTTTGTATTAACCTGGATATAGGTGGAACACATTCTTAATAAAGCATCACAAAAATGGAGAAGCAAGAATCCAATGTACTCAATTCTAATATGAAGGCAGTAGATGAGCTAATATGGGGGTAGGGAGTAGGGGAATGAGCAAGTGGAGAGAGGAGAGAAGGGGGCTTCATGGTGTGTGGCACACCTCTTGGGGTTGGGACACAATTATAAGAGAGACTTTATCTAACAAATGCAATCAGTGTAACCTGATTCTTTGTACCCTCAGTGAATCCTAAATAATAAAAAATAAAAATAAAAAATTCAAAGCAGCATATACTTCAGATTTATGCATTTTATTGGAAATAAATTTTACCTTAATAAAGTGTAATTAACATAAAAATGAATACATGACATTTCTTTCATTTTTCCTTAAAATGAAGTGTCATGACTTAGCAGCCATTCATTTTGCTTTTAGAATAATATTTATTCCCTAAATATATACATAGGGCAAAGAATATCATATTAAATTTTATTTTGGATTAGAGTAGTATATGGAAAATACGATGAAGTTGCCTGGTTTGCCTACGTAGTATAATAAGGCTTTAAAAAGCAAAAGGAACATTTGCTCAACTTAGCTGTAAAAACAAACCTCAAATATTGTAATAAAGGACTCAATTCATAGTAATTTGCACTTTGTAAAAGGGGCTTGCTTAAGGTTGAGAGGACTAACACTATATTAATAAGAAAAGGAAATTTAGTTTATTCCTTTAGGATTTATGCCTTCGGAAAATTTTAAATAAACTGCCTTTTACAAGGTTTTTGGATCCAAGCATTATTCAGGATATCCAAATTATAGAACAAGTCAATGCAATTTTTCCTGTTATCCCTCCTGATATCTGAAGTGGTATGTTTTGTGATATATTCTAAAGAAGCCACTTAACACAAAGACAATACGGGCTTCGCATCCTTTAGAAGGTCGGGTGTCTACTCGATGCTGCGCACAGGGAAAAGAGATGGAATAAAGGGAAATGCCAGGAGTGTCCTTGGCAGGAGCGGACCTAATACAAGTTAGTGTTGATTACAGTTTTGAAGAGTGGTGGGATAATTTTGGTACTTGGAACCTAGGGAAATCATGATGCCACATACTAAATAAGAAAGTTGCAAGGAGGAAATTTTTAATGAAAAGGTTACTTTAGTTATTACATATATTTCCTTGAGATACCAATATGATACCCAGGGAGAAGTGTTGATTGCAGGGAAAATGTGGTACTCTACTCTAGACAGTGATCACAACCCAAGTCCCAAAAGTGATAATTAAGCTTGTGTAGCTGGATGAACTCCAACAGGAAGAAATCATTAGGAGTAGAGAGGAGCACAGGCTCAGCACAGAGCCTTGGGGAGTGCTCACAGCTAAGTGACAGCAGGAAGAGAACTAGGACAATCTGGGTAATAGCTGAGGAGAGTGCTTAGCAAAGAGAATTGGTCAAAAGTGTTGACTGCTGAAAACTCATGAAAAAAAAAAACCATAGTTGTAAGCTACCGTATTATTATAAACATACTATTTATCTATCCTAATTTTTTTTCCAATAAAATGTAATTGCCCCAATTTAATTCAGCCTCTTGAGTCAGTAAATGTTTGCATCAAAGGAAAAAGACTGAAATCCTTCCTGAAGTAGGTATGGAGCCAAGAGGAATGAAAAAAGTTCAGAAAGGGAAAGAGAATGGGTCTACATGACCCCAGCTAAGCACAGGCAACTCCAGTAACAGGGGGAGTGCTGGGGCAGTCCTGGCAGCTCCAAACACCAGGAAATCTCCAGTTACTCAGCAGAGACCATGCAGGGTCAAGAGGAGGTTAGTGAAAACCCTGGGAGAGATCTGATTTACACTAGGGGACTCTACTAATGTTTCCCTAATTTGAAGATACATCAGAAGGGAACTCAGAGATCAATGCAACCTGATTTTATATGTGGAAGAGGTCTAGAGAATTTGGTCAGGCTCACGTAGTTAAACAGTGTCAGAATTCATAATAACAATACCAACCATATTTCCTGTCTTGAAAAATTTGTGTTTTTCAAATATTAAAGTTCATAAAATTGGTCATCATCACAAAGTAGAAAACTGGGAGAATTATTTTTTGGAATTATTTTAATAAAAAGCATACTTATCATTGAACATTTGAATATCTGCCTTAATTTTTCTGATTGGATAGCCCAAATGACTCAACTGAATAGAACTAAAATTGGTTTTCTCCAGATCAAGAGAATTTTTTAAAAATTATTTTAATAAAAAGCATACCTTTTCATTGAACCATCTGAATATCTATCTTAATTTTCTCTGCTGATTTGATAGCCCAGTGACTCAGTGGGATAGAACTAAAATTGGTTTTCTCCATATTTCATGCCATAGAAATAGGATCCTGTCCTCATTATGAGAGTGGCTTTACAGTAACAAAACACACTCGCAAATTGGAAGCTGCTCAGAGAAGAAGAAAGGAGAAAATTGTTAAGCTTTGAGGCAAAAGATAAATTAACTAGAGTGAAAGAATTTCTTTTCCAAATTCCAGACAGAAACAGCTTGACACTTTGGAAGGAGGTCATTATGTAGGTTACAATGTTTTTGTGCCTTCCTCATTTCCTGCTTTATCATGATCAACCTCAGCTGTTACATATTCCAAAGATAAATTTTTGAGCCTGAACAAATTATATTTTCTTTTTAGAACATGTCAATATGTTAGTGTTTTTTCCACAAACAAAATGAGCTTTATTTTTGCCTGTTAGTTTCCATCAATCCCATTATGCCAGAGGACAGGGAACACTGACTCCAAGAACACCACATTTGTCCTAGGTGGTTTTATACTTTAAAATATTTTATATGTTGTTTATAGCATTGATGTGTTGTCTTCTCTCTTTCATACCTTAAAGCACTATATTATTCTAACCATAACTTCTAGACAAATTGATACCATATACAAAGTATACGCCTTTGGCCAGAAATTTTGTGTTTGTTTGCTTCTTTTTGAGACAGAGTCTCACTGTGCCACCCTTCGTAGAGTGCCAGAGCATTATAGTTCACAGAAACCTCAAACTATTGGGCTCAAGTGATCCTTTTGCCTCAATTTTTCATTTTAGTAGAGACAGAGCCTCACTCTTGCTTAACCTGGTCTTGAACTCCTGAACTCAAGCGATCCACCCACCTTGGCCTCCCAGAATGCTAGGGTTACACCATGCCCAGCCTGGTCAGAAATTTTGACTCACCCATTGTATTAGTATACAAATTAGGTTTTTGGTTTGTGCTGAGCAAATATAAAAGGTAGTGATTCTTAAAACAGTGCCATTGCTGGACAGCAGTGAATTCCAAATGATGTTATGACACTGAAAAACATTCTCAATTACATCAAGTGAGCAACAAAACAATTTTAAATAATAATTTTAATTCACTCATATTTTTTAATAAGATAAATGTTTATTGAGGACACCATTGGTGAACATTGCCTCAGGTCAAACACATGTCACCTCAATAAGGTTCAGTGGAAGCCAATAGTAAAAAACTGTCCCTATCTAAAGAAAATTGGCATTTTAAACTTATTTAGAACTTGATAAAATAAATATTTTCTTTCCACATAAAACACACCTTATAAGGTAGGATGTACTTATCAAAATCAGTGTGAATTACTAAAGAGAAATGAAATGGAAGAAATGTATTATAACTAATTGTAGTTAAAAAATTCTTGTAAAAACAAATGCAGCAGTAATCATAGGAACAAAAACAAACCAAGTATTCAAGAAAATTAGACTGAATAAAGTGTGGTGCATTCAATGATAGAATACTATGTAGCAGTGAGTAAGAAAAACTGCTGCTATATACAGCATAAGAAGAGCAAAAGAAGCCACGTGCACAGAGAAGGGTACATACTGTAGTATTCCAGTCATGTAAAGTTCAAAGTCATGCAGAATTATCTGTGGTATTAGAATTCCTGCTAGTAGTTACCTTTGGAAATCAGGATGGGGAAATAATAATGATTTGAAGGCTCCTGGAGTGCTGGCAATGTTATCTATCTTGGTCTGTGTGGAAGTTATAAGAGTGTTTACCTTGTGAACATATGTGTTTGTAATTTGTGCTCTTTGCTGCACTGAATACAGTTATAAAACCTGAATAGAATACATGAAGTATTGTGTATTCTGAGTGGAGAAGAAAACCAGTACCATCAAACTGATGGTGGGTACATCATGTTTTCCCCTCTCATATCTACCAGTCTGGTTTCAATGCACTGACATCCTGAAAGTGCTCATTGTGCAAAATACCACAGGAGAGCTCTCTAGTTTCACCTCTAGCTCAAGAGGTGAAAAAGGAAGGGCAGGTGCGGTGGATCACACGTGTAACACTAGCACTCTGGGAGGCTGAGGCAAGTGGATTACTTGAGCTCACGAGTTTGAGACTAGCCTGAGCCAGAGCAAGACCCCATCTCTTAAAAACAAAACAAACAACAACAAAAAAAAAAAACTAGCCAGGTGTTGTGGTGGGTACCTGTAGTCCCAGCTACTCGGAAGGCTAGGGAAAAAGGATCACCTGAACCCAAAAGTTTGAAGTTGCTATGAGCTGTGACACCATGGCACTCTACCCAGGGCAACAAAGTGAGACTGTGTCAGAGGAGGAGGAGAAGAGGAAGAAGAGGAATACGAAGAGAAAAAGGTCTCTAAGACTTCAACACTTCCATTTCTTCCAATCTATTTCACAGATCATCTTCAGACAGTGGTAACAGCAACAGCAAGATAGGCCTAAAACTCAGAAGCCTAAAACTATGATGAAGGAAAACCTTCCTTTCTGACTGAAACACTTGTGACTCCAAGAGTTTGGGGCAAACCCCATTGCTTTGTCTGTCTTTCTGTTCTCCCACCACTTGACCTCAGATGCAGGAGCAATCATAAGAAGTAAACTGCAGAATAGGGTAAATAAAGCCTGAGCTTTTTGGCCAAAGGACCAAAAGGAGGAGCTCCAAGGTACTAAAAAGTGCTTGGGAGGTCTAAGAAGGAGCTTGGTAAATGATCTCAAAGAGTTCTTTATGAACTGCTAGACTCAAATCCTTGAGTATGTGTGAATCTAACATGAAATAGTATACCACAGACTTTGAAAACTGAACAAGTAGATAGAGCACTACTCTAATCTCATACTGGCCATTGGGGGTTCAGATATCAAAGGTACTCAAAGTCTTTGGAAATGGAGCTGATGTTAAAATCATAACCCATAGAATACTAGTGAGAATTTACAGCCTAAATCTAATGAGGTTGACTCCTGCCAAAATAAAAATATCAACATTCTTCATGGGACTTTAAATAAGACCCAAACCTTTACTAGATGATATTTAAAATGTGCAAGATTCAATCCAAAATTACTCTACACATGAAAAACTAGGAATATCTCAACTTGCATGGGAAAAGATAATCAGATGACAGATATTATAATTTTCCGGCTCGGCGCCTATGGCTCAAGCAGCTAAGGCGTCAGCCACATACACCTAAGGTGGCGGGTTCAAATCCCCAGCCCAGACCCGCCAAACAACAATGATGGCTGCAATCAAAAAATGGCCGGGCGTTGTGGCGGGCGCCTATAGTCCCAGCTACTTGGAAGGCTGAGGCAGGAGACTCGCTTGAGCCCAGGAGTTGGAGGTTGCTGTGAGCTGTGATGCCATGGCACTCTACCCAGAGGGATAGCTTGAGGCTCCGTCTAAAAAAATAATAATAATAATAATTTTCCAACAATGATTTAAGGTAGCTATTGTAAAAATGCTCCCAACAGTAACTATGAATACCCTTGAAATGACTGGCAAGATAGAAAGTCTTAACAAAAAAATACAAAATACAATAAAAAAAATCAGATGGAAATTTTAACTTGAAAAAATATAGTAACAAATAAAATCTGAACCAAGGAAAGATCAAAGAAAGATTCAATGAGCTTGAAGACAGATCAATAGAGATCAAATCTAAATAAAGTAGAAAAAATGTTAGAGAAAAAAATGAACAGAGCTTCTGGAACCTGTGGCATAATATGAAAAGATCTAACATTCAGGTCATCATAGAAGAGACTATAGCATACAAAGTATTCGAAGAAATAATTCCTGAGCACTTCTCAAATTTGGCACTAGGTATAAATTTATAAATTCAAGAAGTTTAGTTAACCTAAGCAAAGCAAACTCAAAGAGGTCTGTCCAAACATGTCATAATTAAATTGTTAAAAACTAAAGACCAAAAAAAAAATATTGAAAGCAACCAAGGAAAACTGATGTATTACTTACAGGGGAACAATGACTTGAATGACTGCTGATTTCCCATAAGAATCACTGAAGCCAGAGTAAGCAGAATATTTTTTAAGTTCTAATGAACTGCCAACCAAGAATTCTATAGCCAGTGAAAATGTGCTTTAGGAGTAAAGGTGAAACAAAATACATAATTTTTTGCTTTCAGAATTATTCTAAAAATGCTTACAAGAAAACACTAAAGGAAGTTCTTCCAAAAGAAACTTGAAACATTGGGAAGATGGAAGAACAATTAAAATTATGTATCTGCATAAATACAGTAGGCTATTCTCCTCTTGGGTTGTTTAAAAAATAATTAATGGTTGAAAAAATATAACATTATCTTACAAGAATACATATGTGTGGGTATGAGAGAGAGAAAGACACTTAAAGAAAGAAATACGGACAAAAAGAAACAAACATAAAATAAATAAGATTATAGAACTAAATACAAATATACCAATAATTACATT
This sequence comes from Galago senegalensis, assembly GCA_963575145.1. Lineage (NCBI taxonomy): Eukaryota > Metazoa > Chordata > Mammalia > Primates > Galagidae > Galago > Galago senegalensis. The sequence goes on from CAUYTI010025912.1 coordinate 29,501, forward strand.
AGATGCAAGTGGTTAAAATAAACAGTCAAGACAAAGATTGGCAGTATGGATTTAAAAATATGACCCAACTATATGATGTCTACAAGAAATATAGTTAAAATACAGCCAGGCATTCTAATTTATGACTGTAATCCTACTCTGGGAGGCAGAGGCATGAGGGTCCCTTGAGCTCAGAAATTCAAGACCAGCCTGAGCAAGAGTGAGACCCCATCTCTACTAAAAATGAAAAAAAAATGGCCAGGTGTTGAAGTAGGGACCTATAGTCCCAGCTACTTGGGAGGCTGAGGCAGGAAAATAGCATGAACCCAGGAGTTTGAGGTTACTCTGAGCTAGGCTGAGGCCATGGCACTCTAGCCTGGGCAACAGAGTGAGACACAGTCTCAAAAAATAAAAAGAAATACAGTTAAAACATAATGATATAGGTATGTTAAAAATAGAAAGATGAAAAAATGATACACCTTGCAAACACAGATCAAAAGAAAAAAGTGTCTATATTATTGTCAGTCAAAATAGACTTTAGAACAAATTACCAAGAACAGAGGGACACTACATAATGAAAACATCAATTCAACAACAAGACATCAAGAATAATAAATGTGCATGCACTAAACAATAGAGCTGTAAACTGCATGAAGCAAAACTGACAGACTGAAAATAGATGGGAAATCCACAATAATATTTCGAGATCTAAACACTCTTCTCAGTAATCAATTGATCTAGTATGCAAAAATATAAAAGAACTAAATAACAGTATTAATAGTTTAAGAACATTCCATCCAATAACAAAATATTCTTTTTTCCAAATGCACATGAGACATTCACCAAGACAGATCACATCTTGTATTATAGAATAAACCTTAGAAAATTTAAAATACTTAAATTCATACAAAATATGTTCTCTGACCATAGTATAATTAGAAAAATTAATACTATAAAGATAATAGGAAAATGTCCAAATAGCAGTGAATTAAACAGCACAACACAACCATAAATAATACATGAGTTAAAGGAATTCTCAAGAGAAATTATAAAATATTTGAACTAAAAAAAAGAAGATAACTATCCAAATTTGTGGGATCCAATTAAAGTCATCCTTATATAAATATTTATAAGATTAAATTATTATATTAGAAAAGAAGAAAGGTCTTAAAACATAAGCTTCTACCCTGAGAAACAAAACAAAAGAAAAATAAAGTTTCTAAAGCAAAAAGAAGAAATCAATAACATTTAAAACAGAAAAACAACAGAAAAATGAATGAAACCAAAAGAATGTTCTTGGTATCTGGAATATACAAAGAATTCTCAAAATTTACTAGTAAGGAAACAATCCAATTTTAAATGGGCAAAAAAATAAATTGACACTTCACCAGGAAAAAGATATGTGGATGGCAAATAAACCCATGAAAAGATATTAACTTTATCATTCTGAAAATACAAATTAAAACCATGATGAGCTATCACTATACACCTATTAAAATGGCAAACAATTAAGGAAATGGCCATACCAAGTGCTATTCAGGATTTGGAGCAACTGGAACTCTTATATATTCCTAGGGCAAAGTTGAACTGCCATTTTGGAACCAGGTTAGCAATTTCTTTTTAAAGTTAAATATATACTTACCATATAACCCAGCAATCTTATTCCTAGATATTTATCCTAGAGAAATGAAAATTCATCTTCACACAGAAACTATACATGAATGCTTATAGCAGCTCTAGTCATGATTGCCCAAAACTCATGAAACAACCCAAAGGAGTGAATAGCTAATCAAATGGAAATACATCCAAGTACTCAAAAAATCTAGCAATAAAAAGGAATGGACTATTGATTCATATAACAATTAGATAAATTTCAAAGGGATTATGCTAAGTGAAAAAAGTCAAGATGAAAAGCTCATATATTCTTTCATACCACTGATATGGACAGTTTCAAAAAGCCAAAACTAAAGTGATAGAGGAAAGATCGGTAATTGTCAGTGGTTAAGGGTGGAGGAAACTTGTAATTATAAAGGTATAGCATGTGGGGAAGTTTTGGGTGATGATAAATTGTTATGTGTCCTGATTGGGGTGGTGGCTACATGTATCTATACATGCATTAAAACTCATGTATGTCAAACTATACCAAAAGAAAAGGTCTATTTTACTATATGCTAAAGTTTAAATTAATATAAATAAGGAAACAATTGTTTAAGTTTACTTTTAAAATGTAGAGCACAAATTTCTCCAAATAAGACTGACTGCCTAGATTACATCAAAAATTAATCTGATCACAAATGCAAACCAGGAAGATAATGATACACTCACCACCGCTTGCCCCTCTACAGTTTCCATTACTAGAATCCATAGGAAAATCTGAAAGGAGATAAAACAAAAAAACCATAACATACTTGTTAATATTTCAAGAATTCCCCTCTAAAAAACCTAATTCAGTCATAAATTTGATTTGGGTAAGACAAAGAGGAGTCTCAAGGAAGTAGATTCTTATTAGAGACATGAAGTTGGCTCTGATCATTTGTGGGTTGACTAGGATGAGATCTATTCTTCCATGCGGTTGAAAGGTGATACTCTTGACTCCTCATCAACTGTCTATAAAACTGCAAGTTTTAATAATTTCTTTGAATTTCATAAAATTTGTAAATGATGAGTATCCTATCACAATGAACACTATGCAAATATTAGGCATCACTGTACCAGTGTATGCTTCCACCCTTACTGCCTACATTCAGAAAGCATTTCGTGTCCTTTGTTCACTGGAGACTAAATAGCTCTTCAGGGAAAGGAAATCTACTGTCCAGGGACTATTCAACCCAGTGCAATTAATAGATGTGACAATAATTAGAAATTGCCATCAATTCTTTTCATGATGCCATAGTCCCAGAAATCAGTGATGATAAAGGTCTTGTGTTCTAATTAAAAAAGCAGCCTCTAATGAATTACAGTGAGTGCCTCAGCAGAACGCCATGCTGAGAGATGGCGTGCCCAGTGATATATTCTTATCACTGCTCCAGCTCAGTATTTTTATACAAGTTTAATATCTGTATTAACACTTTATGCTAAATGAATTTTATGTCTCTATTGAATCTAGCAGAAAATAGTGTTCTTCTTTTGCCCTTTTTGTTTATAAGTCATATGAGGAAGAAACAAAAAGGGCTTAATAATGTTTTGGGACAACAACACAATTAGAATTAATGAACTATTTTCCCAGGCTTGGTCATCATCTGGCATTTCAAAAACTATCTCCAAGAAAAGATAGCAGTCAACAAATAAATAATTAGGCAACAAACACCAATTCTAAAATGTTTGGTTCAACTTGGGCATATACTATTAATTTAATTACTTTTATTCTATCCAAATGCTTTATTTATGACTATTGCATTCAACTATTCAAATCATATGCCAATGCCTTTACGTTCCTGAATAATAATATGATAAAATGCATATGGTTTGTATAAAAATCACCTCCCTATAAATTAAGAAATTATGTTGGTCCACATTGAAAAGCTTTAGTGTCCAAAGGTTGAAATAAAAATGAAAAAGAAAACCCCTTTGAAACAGCAAGCCACAGAGAGTGTTTTCCTTCTTTCATTCTTATCCACTGAAAAATGTTTATATACCTTTAAAAATGCTTAGAAATGGACTGTTAGAATTCTAAGAGACAAAACCAAAATTTTCTGATTATAATTAATCCTAAAACATTGTTTTCACAAAGTTAAACTTAGGAATGCTCCCAACAAAATATCCTAAATTAAGATAATAGATATTAGTAGGTTTTATGCCCTAAGGGTTTCTAGCCGAGGTCACAGAGGTTTCCAGGAGAAGAGACCTAAAGGAGCTTGGACAGGTAGGGAGGGTTTTCCAGATAGAGAATAACATTGCAAAATAACACAGGGTGAGAGACCTCCAAGCCCTCTGCATAGATAGATAGAGTGGTGTGAACAGGGAGAAGGGGAGGGGTGGAATCATGAGGGCCAGAGGCAGATACTGAAGGATTTAAGCATGAGATTTGCATTTCAGAAAAACTGTCCTGTTGGAATAGAGAGAGAGAATACCTGAAGGAAGGAGGCCAGTTATCATCCTATGGCATAATCCACATGTGAAATAGTGAGGTCCAAACTAGAAAAGTGGCATTAGGGAGACAGAGAAAGGAATTGATTCAGAGTAGATCCAATAGCACTTGAATGAGGGGGATGAAGAAAGGATACCATCCATGCTGACTCGCAGGCCCAGGTATGATGGTGCCTCTCAACAATATAGAAAATACTCTTTAAAAAATATATGAGTGTATGAGGGTGCAGAAATAAGTTTATGCTGGGACTGAAGGGCTCTGAGTTAAGACATAAGAATCTGGAATGTGTAATCTCTGCTATCTCAAAAGGGCAGTGAGGTAGTAACCTCTTATCTCATAGAATCCATTGTCTAGGGCCACCTTTTATCCTCCTAAGCCATATATAAATGGGCTTTCGAAATACAACAAAAAAGCTTTGTTCTTTTAACTGTAATCTGATGGGCAAAAGACAGAGATTCTCTAGAAAGCTAGAAATCACATTACTTCTTTTAATTTTAGAGACAAGGTCTCACTGTCACCAGGCTGGAGTGCAGTGGCCCAACCATAGCTCACTGTACCCTCAAACTCCGATCCTCAAGTAATCCTCCCACCTTGGACTCCTGAAGCATTGACTTACAGGTATGAGAGGGCATGCATGGCCAAGGAATAACATTTCTTAATAATATGGGAAATGTAGTATAGAGCAGGCTTTCGTTTGAATCCTCTTTCCTTATTAAGGCACACAAGTCACTTAACTTCTCTATATGCTTTGGCTTTCTTTTCAGCAAAATGAGAATAATAGCACCTTCCATGAGTTGCCATGAGAATTAAGTAAATTTACATAATGCACTTAGGATAGCACCTAGAACATGTTAAGAGTGGTAAGAGAGTTTATTCTGTTGCTGCTAATAATCCCTGCCCTGAGGATGACATGTCCTCTCCCCAGTGGTATCGTTAAACATTTATATTGTGCTTTACCATTTACAAGTCACCTCATGTGAATATTTCCTGTTCTTCACAATTTCCAACCAATGTCAAAGTGGAGTGATTTGCTCAACATGCAACATTAATGGACATGCAACATGCTAATTGAAGTAATATAGCCAATTCTTAATTATTCAAAATTACATGTCTACATGGTAGATCTCCATCTCCCTTCTCTAGACACTAATTAGAAAGAAAGGCCAAACATAACCTTGTCAATTTTGCTATTTATAGCAGGACCCATTTAAAGATTGGGTGGGAATGAGAAATAAATAAATTATTAAAATAAGATTTAAGGACTAGGCTCAGCGCCTGTGGCTCAAGCGGCTAAGGCGTCAGCCACATACACCTAAGGTGGTGGGTTCAAATCCCCAGCCCAGGCCCGCCAAACAACAATGATGGCTGCAACCAAAAAATGGCCAGGCGTTGTGGTGGGCACCTGTGGTCCCAGCTACTTGGGAGGCAGAGGCAGGAGACTCGCTTGAGCCCAGGAGTTGGAGGTTGCTGTGAGCGTGATGCCATGGCACTCTACCCAGGGGGGATAGCTTGAGGCTCCGTCTCAAAAAAAAAAAAAAAATTTAAGGACTACATAAGATTCTATTACCACTGATAATTGGGTTAGGTCTAAAGAAAATTAAATATCATAACTGACATCCTTTTCCATAGCCCATCCAGAGTGCCTTTCAATACTTTACGTGATGAAGGATCCTTAGAATCATGTTTCCTCTCTAGTCCTAATCTAAAATTTCCATTCCCCCTTTCCATGCCATTTTCCTTCTATCACACTAAATAAGTCTTCTTCCTTCTTGGTATTTGGCCCCTCAAATATTTACAGACCAGGGCTAAAGAAAAGCCTGCCTGTTCCTCTGAGAGTGGAGAAATGATTAAACAACAGTTCCTGCATGTGAAAATTGGCACAGCTCTGGCAGGAGAGGGAAGGTCTGCAGAAATGTGTTGAGCAAGAGCTGGGGAGACAAGCTCGCTCTACCATGGAGACCAGCCATGACTGAGAAGTGATTATGAAGCCCTTGGCACAGCAAACCGTAGGTGCTGTAGAAATAGCTGTGAATGATCATACCATAAATTTTCTTAAATGCTTGATTTCTGGGTTTCTGAGATAAACTATTTGTAATTTACTCACATCCATCAGACTCATTTTTTTGTTTTTGTTTATTTGTTTCTGTCACTCCCAAAGAGACTTGCTCTTTGAGACTGAGGTCCAGGTCGATCTGTGTAAAATGAAATAATAACTATAAATATTCAGAAGAAATAAGATCTGCTTTTCCAGTTAGGTCATAGTGTAAATCTCTTTTCCCAGAGATTAACTGATAAAAATTCTAGGCTATATCTGCATCTACTAACATCATTTCAAAAAAGAAGAAAAGAAAGGAAATCATTAGTCAATTTAATATAAAAGTGATAATAGTAAAATAGCAACAGCAATTTGTTCAGAGCTCGCTACATACCAGATACCAAACTCAACACTTGATATTCAACTTAATGTCATCTTCCCCATGCCTTTGGGATGTAGGCAGTTTTGTCCCCATTTTACAGATAAAACTTTGAATCTAAGACTTTACATAATTTTCCAGTAGCAACAGTTGATAGGGAACAGAGTTGAGATTCAACACTGATTTGCCTGACTTCATGCCCATTCTCTTTACTCACCAAGCAATGTTAAAGATTTGACTAAACGTAATAATTAACTGGCTCAATAGCTAAATTGAACTGGGTTTTCAGATAAAGCAGCTGTACTCAAGTAGCCATACTCAATAGAGTACAAATGTGTAATATGAATTTATTAGTAATGTTCAGGATGTAACCTGTTCTTTAGAAAAGTATGTTTACCCTTCTTGTTTTGAAAGCAAAAGTGGTTGGAAGCATTACTCCCTTTCAGTAAGACCTTGCTTTGTGAAATCTCATAAACTTGTTTGTGGAATCATAACATACTATGAGAACAGATCCCTCTGAATGGTAGGATTTAAAAGCCCTTTTGGTGTTCAAGGAATGTGAGAGGATGTCCCATTTTATTCAAGGAGTCTTTGTGTTTATATCTGCCTGGACAGATTTTAGTCATAAGACACAGGAACTCTGTTTATACCTGAATGGAGGGGGGGGAGGAATCCTGCCTCATGAACTATCATATCCCACTGAACCAAGAAGTATATTGCATCGTAAATTAAATTGGCCACATGCAGTAGTTACTAAGTAATTCCAGGTGTCTGACGGTTGGACCCAGCAGAGGGAATGTAATTTTCAACAAGCTGGCCTGGGAAGCCAGGGGACCCTTTAGGCTAGAATCCACCCCCTCCCCTTCCCCATCTCCACCTCCCCTTCAGTTTCCTCCTGCCACCACAGTCTCTGGTTCATACTAGAGGCTAGGGTAGGGACAAGGAGACCATCACTAAGCTGTTCTTTCTAATTGCCACCTACCACTACTTATTTTTCTAGAAAGGATGCTTTCAACAAAGCAAATATAATGGCACTTTAAAGAAGGTCAGAAATGAGGTCCCATGAACTGGCAAATTGTTTCCATGCACGTTCTATTTGAGTGCTTCAATGAAGCAATTGTTCCATGTTTGGTCCACAGTGATTGGTGACTCAGGGACACTTAATTAAACTGCTTCCTATCCATATTGACTATGGTTTTTAAAGAGCCATTAACCTTGCCAAAGCTCACTCCTTCGAGGTCCATCTCTAAGAGAGATTTAAGAGCACATTTGTCCTTTAAGGGGAGGAATGCATTTCAGTGGGAACCACCATCACCTCACTCCTAGCCCGTGGCCTGAGAGGAGCGCCAGCATCAATGATTTCTAAGTGTCTGGCTAACCAGGGCAGCACTGCACTGAGCTCTTCCTCAGTCTGCAGAGTCTGGGACTTTAGCAAGTGCAAAGGCTCAAGAATGCTCTTTTACCTCAAGGAGTAATAGGGAATACATTTCTTACTGATTATTTTATACAACCAGCTCTTGATCCTTGATGAAAATCAAGAAAACAATAGGCATATTCAAAAAGTGGTACTGAGGTGACCACCAAAGAGTTCTTGAAACCCCTCTATTTAGTTTTGGTTTTTCAGCCATTTGTACAAACAACTACTTTTCCCTTTCCTTCTCACTTTATGTTAAGTGAGTCAATGTGCACAGAAAGTATTCTTTCCAAATCAGCCCCCTGATAACTGAGGATTAGTACTAGAGACTGACTAGGGCCATGAGACTAGGCTGAGGAAAGAAAGCTGATGCCCAAGAGATAAACAGATGGAGGCAACCAAGTCAACTGTCTACGAAGAGTTGATCTGGGAAAAGTATGAAAGAGGATCACTAGTTCAGAAAATGTTGACCTTGCCTTATTTTCCAAGTGTATGAAGGGTGAAATTCGAGGTTTGGGTTAGTAGCTAGGAATGATACTGAGTTAGTATTAGATGGACCATAGCAAACTAGATTTAGAACTAGGTTTGGGGGTCTTATGAATGTTGTAATTAGAACAGACACTAGTGAGAAAACAACTGTGGTTGCTTCCACTAAATGGAGAACTACAATTAAGTTTTAGGTAGGGAAAGACTGAAATGACTGTGTAGCCGAGTCACCCACAGAAAAGGGGCATGAAATAAAGCATTAATGAGTTATTTGCAGAATATAAGAGTGAGACAAAGAGTGAGACTTAAAATAAGATTACATGAGTATATAATGATTAAAGGAGTTATATTTAAGGTGTCTTATCTCTGTGCTATTTGAGAGCATGTGAAAGAGCCCAGTAATTTCAGTCTGCCAGGTCTACAACTGGAGCAAGCCACAGAGCTAATTAGCAGTGAATAGCAATGTTTCACAGCTGTTTCATTCCAGAATTGAAGAACAATTTATCTCATTGAAGGATGGGGGAAATTTAAGGTGAAGGTAATTGCTCAAATTGGATTTTGAGCAAACACATACCATTAACATCTGTGGGTTGGAGTAAGGTTACTGAAATTATCTTGGCATTTTTAATGATTAGAAAAACAGAGCTTCAGTTTTCTGTTTTCTCCATACAAACTAACCAAGCAGCTAAAACACTAAAGATAGAGAAACCTGATGACTGAGATTGCAGAAGAAGCAGGCAAGAAAACTCAAATGATTATAAATTAATTTAAAAAAAAAAAGAGCACCACTATACAAAATGTGGCTACTCCCACATGTGAAGGATTAGTATGGAGTAGAAGTGGGATGGGAACGGTATAGTCAGTGCTTTAGGCAGACGGATTCCCCATTGGACCAGAATCCAGCAATGCATCAGTGTGAACTGTGGTAAAGTGAGATTTTAAAAGAGAATGGTGCTCAATAGAGCAGTGATTAAGATGATCTCTTGTGACCCAAAGAGAAAAGGTAGAATTAGAGAGTAAAGGTGAGTCGCAGGACTCCATGAAGGCAGGAGGCTGGAGGCAAGGGGAGGCGGGCCGCGGCGGGACTCACCGGCTCCGTCCGCAGTGACGATGGCCTCGGGAGAGATGCACACGCCGCGGTCGTACACCGGCAGCTCCTCGCAGGCCAGACTCTCCGGCCAGGAGTGGCGGTACTTGATGAGAATGGGCTCGCAGCCCTGCCGGGCCCGCTCGCACACAGACTTGCAGGGTTTGATGGGCTCGTGCTGGAAGTCAATGGTGCAGATGGGCGCGTACATGGCACAGAGGAAGAAGAGCAGATCGGGGCTGCAGTGGGTGCCCAGCAGACCTTCGAACTGCTCGATAGCCAGGATGGCGTTAGCCTGGGTGCTGTGGTGCAGGTGGTTGGGCATCTTGGTCATGTTCCAGGGCAGGGACTTGCACAGGGGGATGCGCACCGGCTCGCAGGCTGCAGCACGGGCTGCGGGCACCCGGAGCAGGCAGAGCGAAGCCAGGGCGAGCAGCCCGGCGCGCAGCAGCCCCATCCCTCCCTGGCCGCCACAGACCATGATCCCGGCGGGCTGGGGCAGAGTGCAGCAGCGCCGTGGACGCCGAGAGGCCCGCTCCGCTGTCTCCTCCTCCCCCAGGGAAGTGGACACACGGATCTGGAAGCTTCTCCTCCCCCAGCAATCTCACGGCTTCCTTGGATCAAATTCCCCCAATGGGGTCCCACGAGCTTCGCCGAGGTCCGGCCGCCGCCCGCCCGCCCCTTAGCGCTCTTTCCCAACGTTTAAGCCTCCGGGGACAGCAGCATCTATTTATTCCTGTCCCTCTGGCATCAGACCTCTCACATCAATCAGATGAGAGGAACGCAGAAGGAGGCGAGGGAAAAATAAAAACAAAAGTAGTATTCAGCTAAGGTAGTTGGAGCTCTCTGGGTGTCACGTCGCCTGCATCCAAAAAGATCCTAAAAGAAGAATTAAATCTCCGCAGTGAGGAGAAGGACAGGAGACAGGGAGAGAAACCAGAGGAGGAAAGCGCCTAGCAGGAAAGCGGGGGGCAGTAAGAGTTCGCGAGTCTTCTAGGCTGAGGAAGAAGAAATTCTCAGTGTGAGCGGTGGCCGCAGCTGCTGCTGCGACCGTCGCTGGCAGGAGGGACTGGCGGGAGGAGCCTCGCCGGGAGGTCTGCGTCTCGGACCCCTCTCGGCTCCTGCCTTTCCCACCTCGGGGACCCAGAGGGAGCTCCGCCCCCGGGGCAGTCCCTGCCTTCCCTCGCCTGTTCCTCTTCCCGGCGAGGATGGGTGCTCGGGAGAGAGGTCTGCGAGTTGGAGGCGGTGGGAGCCGGCGCCTTGCGAAGCAGTGCGGGTGCGCGGACCCCAGACGGCTCCGACTAGGGCAGCGCCCTCCGCCCAGCCCCTCTCTGGGGAGTCGATCTTCGGCCCCAAAGATGAGCCCCCAGCCCTTCACTGAAAAGCCTCCCTCATTCCCCACTTAGTAGTCAGTCTCCCCAGTTCCCCACTAGGGAACCCACCAGAACCCTTCTCTCCCTGGAGGTATTTCCTATAAGCAAACTCCAGCTCTGTGATCACCGGCGGTGCAGACAGACCCGCGGGAGAAGGGCGTGGCAACGGCACTTTAAAAGTCCGAGCCCCAGAAAACACAGAGGGCTGCATTTTTAATAACTAGCGGGCCGCAGGGAGCCGTCTTTCATAAAGAGAAGAAATGCTACGCGCGGTTATAAACAGGCCATCAGAAGCAAGGAACAGGTTTATTTTCTTCTATTTTTCTTTGCCCTGTGAAATTAGAACTTTTGTGTCTTGCTTTTTACGCTTAAAAGTGGGAACTAACGTCTTCAAAGCCCTTGGACTTCTGTTTTTCTGATTTTGCTAACTGAAATAAAATGGCATGTAAGAGCTAACTCTTCTCTTCGACAATTTTGCGTAACGCTTGAAAAAAATGTGTAGGAAGATGATACCACACAGGTATAATGACAACATCAGTAAAACCCTTTCCATCCAGATGAGTTCGATCTGGAGGAGAAAATAGAAAACAGACCCCCTCGGGGTCTGCTTTCTGGGCTAATGAGCTCCTCTGCCCTCCCTCCTCCACCCCTCCCCTTTCCGTGCACATTGTAAATAGCGTGACCTACAGAGGCCCGAGCACTATGCCCTTTCAATAGGAAATCATTGAGCAAAAGGATTGCAGAACGTCAGAAAACAGAGCCTTCATTGACAGGAGAAAGAAACAAAACAGAAAACAAAACAGGAAGTCACCTTTGCTCTGCATCACTGAAATATTTCTCTGCTTTAATCCAGCCATTTCTCACCATCCTTAATAAGCAGAGAAACTATGTCCCCACTTCAGAGCACACAGTGAAATGTTGGTTTCCAGTCCCAACCATTGACTGGACAGCACTAATGAAATGTCATTGCTAACTTGAATTTGTGGAATTTTATCTGTAAATGCGCCGTAAAGAGCAGTTTGTAACTGCAGTAAATTTTTTTGGAAGGAAGTTTGCTCCACTTAGGAGGAAAAAAAATAACAGATGGTAGATAGGGAGTCATTTAGTTAGTATACAAACTTGTCTGGTCGACAATTATTTAATGTCATATGAGAAAACAAAGCCAAAATTATATAAACAAATCAGATAAAAATGTTTTAGTAAGTAAATTTTGGGGGTAAATGGGGTTTAAAAACGGCTGATATAGAAAAATCTTAGGGCTATTCTATATAAAGAAAATAGAGCTGAGATTTCCAATAAATTAGAAGAAAATGATGAGTAGATATAATAGATTGACCATTAAATACATTTTTCTGTTCATCTTAAATCTTAAGTGTAAGAAGAAATGACCCAATTGTTTTAATGGTTCTACAGTTATTTGAAATAACATCTGTTTTTCTTACCTTGCACAAAGGTCAACCATCCCTTTGTCTAACACGTCCCCTCACAACTTTCCTTTAATCCAAATTTATTTTTATCAAAACCCAAATTAATGTTATTAACTTCAGGAAACCTTGCCTGGCTCTGTTCAATTTTCTAGTTAATTCCCCTTGAACATTGTTCATTTTTACAAACTATTTTTTATCACCTATTAATTTGTTACTTAAAAAAAAAAACTTCCTCCGTTCTTTCATCTGGGTATGCTCTGTCTTCCTACATAACACGTACAATATTTAAAAGAAGAGAATCCATCTTCTATTTCTTTGGAACTACAATTTGAGAAATGTTGGCTGAGGAAATTTTGGAATGCAACCTTTTAAGTATATTTTAATGTTTACATTTTATAAAAGACAAATATTTGTATTTTAATAAGTGACTTAGAAATAATATATAAATAAAGTAAATACTGAGAGCTAAGCTTGAAAAACAGGCTATATGATCATGAAAGAAATATAAATTAGGCCTTAAGGGCCTATAGTTACCACTAATGGTTGAGGTGATCCGAAAACAACACGTGCCTTCAAACAGGCCCACATTTAGGGGGAAAAAAAGGAAAGGCTGAAAGCTGGTACCTCAAGGAAAATTAGTTATTGATCATTTGTTCCTCTTACATTTTATTTTATATGGTTTTATTTACCAGAATTTAACTGACAGAACACTGACTTTATATACTGTTTTGTGTCTTTCCTGTAGTCCAGAACACCCGGTCTACAGGAAAGATAGCTGTGGACTGCCATAGCCATTAAAATTCCCAAGCAGTGAGCTCTGTAGATAACAGACAAAAGACCAGAGAATTGGAGCTTTTAAATGATATTTTGATGGTCATAATAATTAGTGATCCTTTAGAACTCACTTTTGGAAACAAGGATGAAAATGAAACTTGATGCAGTGGATTTTATATTGGATAGAGTTGTCAAGGTGGCAATGCAAATTACTAATGTACCAACACCCTCTGAAAAAAAGAAAGTCCTGGATTCTAGGACTTCAAAGAACTACACAAGGCACGTCCAGGGGGATTCCTGGCCTTCTGAGAGCTGCAGCAGAGCACCCTGAGATGCCTGCATGGGAATGTGAGCCAATTCTGGACTCAACAGCTGCATATGAAGTGCCCCCAGAGCTAGAGGAGGCCTGTCAGTCTCTTTAGAGTAAGTCATGACAGCACGATCATTAGTATTTCATTTATCTTCTTACAAGAGCACCTATGGCAATATCCAGGAGAGATCTTGCTAGAGGTTATCACATTGAAATAACCATATTACTAAACTTTAAATTTGACCAATTTTTCTCTCCCTGAAAAAATGGCCATGTCTTATCAATGGAAGATTAACTTTTTTTCTGTTTAAATAAGCATTACACATACCCTAGGTTTGTGTTTATAAGACCACCCACACATCTTCTATAAGAACATGTGTTTATAATATGCAATTATTATTTACCAACTAGAAATAAGAAAGAAAAAGGGCTTACATTCCTATAAGCAGGGTTGATATATAAAATACATCAACTCATTCAGGATGAATATTGATGGATCAGAATGGCTACACCCAGTCCCATTCTGTCCTGAGTATCAGCCCTTGGAAACCAGGAACCAAGGGAACTAGTGTTGAGTGCCTACTTTATGTGATGCACATGAACCACACAATGCTTTACAGAAGGTATTAGTTCCAAAGATGAAGAAACTGAGGCTCTATAGAATGAAGTTTCCCATACCTCTCACAGATACGTAAGGGCCTATCAGAGTGGGACTTGAATCCATTCCCTGTTAAAAATTCTAATAATCATGCTCTTTGGTGGACAGGAAAAGAAAAGATTGGGGCTCTCTGTGAACCTGGATCTCTGCCTGCATCCTGAGCACACCGGATTGTCAGGTACTGGCTGTGCCTTCCCAAGAATAGAAAGTCAAGGTGTCAAGAGCTTTGGATTTCAAGGGACTTCAGACCTCCCTGCTCAGGGCCTCTACCTGAGGCATTCTGCAGCTGAGTAATTCTCAACTTCCACTTTAGGACGATCTTGCACTTTCTAGTCTCCAAGCAAGCCCATAAAAACTTCCTGCCTATTAGCTGCAGAAATATTAGGGAATGATTTTCAAACTGTAGTGTGCAGCAGATCCCCTGGGGGCTTTTGAGAACACAAGTTGCTGGACCCTGTCCAAAGCCTCTGATATGGTGGGTCTGGGACAAGGTCTGAGAATTCGCATTTTGAATAAGTTCTCTGATATCCTGACACTGCTGTCCAGGAACAACAACTTTAAGAACCACCCCATGTGAACTATGTATCAAGCCTTGATTTGCCCTTAGTAAATCCTTTCTATCAAGCTTTCATGATTTGATCTCTTTTTATTTTTTCTTACAGACAAAGTGGAAACAAAATTTTGATAAAGTAACCCAATAGTTCAATAACACTCTGAAGGGAAGAAAAAAACATTTGTTGCTTCATTGAAGACTATACTAACAGTTCCCTAAGACTTGCCATTACAAAGGTTGGCCCTCTACTCTTAATGTACTTTTCCAAGGGTCACAGAGCTACTCTACTCTCACTGCAGAAAAAAGAACAATAGGCCCAGCTTTAAAGAGGTTCCAGAAAGAACCTTGGTATCTTAGTGGTTAAATAAACCTCAGCAATCTAGTTCACTCAGCTCTTTTTCCCTCCTCAGCCTCCCAGTACTCCACTCCATGCCTTAATTTGAAGAGAACTCGCAAAGGAAGAAAATCCCCTCGCCAAAGTCATGAAGTTAATTAATGGCAGTTACTTCTGCTTCCTGGTTTGTTGTTCTATTTTATACCATTACCATTCTCCTTCTCTATCGGAGTGTGTGTTTTCTTACAGGTCTAGAAACACCAAATGCCTACATAAAATATCTGATCATTAACAAGATGGTATTCAGTTTATACAAGACCTTTAATTCTAAACTTTCCAAACAGCCCAAAAGGATTTGGGGTCAGGAAGAGGAGTGTGGAACATATCCAAGAGAACCCCACACTAAAGGCTCTCTCTCTGTCATCAGTTAAAATTCAGATGATCCTACACTTCTTTTTAATCTTCCTTTGACAAAATATAATTACAAATCATTTCTAGAATGCCCTTTCTACCATCTTACTCTAGAATAGACCTCCATGTTTTGCTATACCTTGCATATTATCATGTCTTTGAAACCCTTCATTTATTCCTGAGTTCTCTTTCTAATGGTGACAGAGGAGCAATCAAGTAGCATGCAAGTCATTCCCACATGAGCTGTAGGTCTGAGGTATAATGAACAAAACCAAAAAACTAATGGGGACAAAGTGCCAATTAGAAAATGGCTGTAAAATTATCCCCACAAGACTAGAAATTCACAAAACAATAAGAAATAACCTACCTAGTTCTCAATCATTGTTTGTCACATGTGATTCATAAGTTTCCAAACATGTGAGTCTTACATCTCATAATGTGGGAGGTGAACAAATCTCTTTCATGGACATATGAATAATAAGAACCCCATCCTGCCAACTAAGTTAGTTTCTAAATCCAATGCATTTTTTAAAGACAAATCTTTTTCTTCAGTTTTAAAGACTAAATAGTAATCCAAATGTCAGAAACAACTATTAAAATATTTCTAAGCCAGCATAAGTGACTCATGCCTATAATCCTAGCACTCTGGGAGGCCAAGGTAGGAAGGTAGGAGGATCACTTCAGACCAGTAGTTGGAAGTTGCAGTGAGCTATGAGCTATGATGATGCTACTACACTCTAGCCCAAGAGAAGAAATAAGAAGAAAAGAAAAGAGAAAAAGATTTCTGAAGTCAAAGTGAAATATTTAAAAATAAATTAGCTAAAGCAAAGTATTAACACATATCCTCCCAGATCCACAGAGCCTTTCGCAGGAATAGATTTAGTACCCCTATACCACCAATCAACCACATGGCCACATCTGGAATCCTGACCTATGGACCTTGCTAACCCAAGAATATTAATCGTTCTTTCTTCCTCAAGATCCTTTCTAATTAAGGCCTTGACCCTCAAGGTAGCCCTCAACTATGTCACTCTTCCCATCATTGACTAGTAACTCCACCTCTGGCTAATAATGTTTCAATCTCTCTGTCCATTCCTCCATCACAAGCCACTAGATTATTATCACACAACTCAGGCCAGATGAGTGGGACCCACTCAGCACTAACAACCTATGTAACTATACAGTTGAGTTAGTAGCTAGAGAATTTGCTAATTTTAAGTCTCAAAAAGTGAATGCAGACATCTTGCCTCTTTCTTGGAGCATATTTAATCACATTCACAAGTATAAGACATTTCTTAGAATATCTTGTAAGATATTCTAGACATATGAAGAGGAAAATGCAAATATTTTCTTCATCTATACTTTGTTATTATCTCTCTAAAATCTGTCCTTAGAAATCTGTTTTTACTTACTTAAATTTTGGCTTCTTTTTTCATGTAATTACTCACTAATTTGAAAGCAGGAACAGTTGGGATTCAGTTGGCCCCAGAGGGTTATGCTTTGAATTTGGTAGCCCATTTAATAATATCAAATATTTATATAGAATTTACTATGATTTATTATGTCCCAGGTCCCTGTTAAGTTAAAGCTATGTTTAAACATCATAGTAAACCCATAATATAGTCCCATTATTTTTCCTATCTTGTGGACCACAGAATAAGTAAATAATTTTTCCAAGATCTCATGACTTAATAAAAAGTCATAACAGAATTCAAATCCAGACAATCTGGCTGCCAATCCTGTGCTCTTCATATCAGCACTGCATTGCCTCTGCATGAAAGCTCACTCCTCTGGTCTTGACCTAATACCATTGGGAAGTTGGGTATGCTTTAATATAAATACCTTACATACTAATTTGAATGGCAATCCCTTGGATTTTTTTTTATGGCAGCTATCTTGAGATATAATTTGCTACCATGAAGTTCACCCTTTTAAAGGATATAATTCAGTGGTTCTTAGTTTATTCACATGGTTGTGTAACCATCACTACCTTTTTAAAACATTTTTCTCACCCCTCAAATGAAAGCTCATGCCCATTAGCAGGTACTCCCTGTTTCTGCCCCATACCTCTAGCCCACTAATCTATTTTTTATCTCAATTACTACAATAATATGAGACATTACAATCTCTAGAATAAGCCTACAGGAGGATATACCTTCTATCTCTAGTTAAAATTTGCTTTTACTTATTTCCTTTATTATGGGTAGTTTCCAAGTCTCTCTAGAAAATTATATTTATGATTATAATTTATAATATTTGTTTTGATCTTCAGTATTGGCTGTTTGATCATGTACATTATGATGACCTTGAGTTTGAGAGAATAAAGATGGTAAAAAGAATTGAGTATCTCCAACTCCTTCACTGACTTGATGAGGTTTAGGATTTGCTAGATCTTTGTCCATAGGTCTTTTGGGAAACCCTCCATTTCCCCAGCAGGTGCCTATCATGTGACAGGTAAATTGTGCATGGGAAAGATTCCAAGAGAGAAAATCAGGAAAAGATATTATACAGAAGGACATCGCTCACTTATCCTGAGGTAGAAAAGGAGGTGTGGAAGAAGATCAGCCATCCTTCCTCTTGGCCTGATAAAGATTAAGCCTGGCAAGGTTATGAAAACAACACCGCTTGTGAAGATCAATTCAGGCCATACAGATTCTTTCTCAGTAAAGAATTTCTATAAATTCTTTATCTCCTCCCTTGATAGAAGTTCAAATTTTGACATATCACTAGTAATTGTCAAGCAAAATCAGTCTGAATTCTCTGAGTACACAGTAGAACCTCTGTAAGTTGCCCACCCAAGGGACCAGACCAAACTGGTCAATGTACAGAGGTGGTCAACATAAGGAATTAGGCCTACTGCGCTGATACGTACATGTGGTGCGTGTCTGGTCTATGAAAATTAGGAGGTGATCAATGTAGAGAGGTGGTCAACCAAGTTCCACTACATCACCCTTTCTCTTAAATTTGCTTTTTTCAGTTTTGAAACAAAAAAGATTTAATTTATAAGCAAAATATAATCTGCTTTGAGTGAAAACAGATTATAGATGTCCCAAGAGGGCCTTGGAGTACAGTATCCACTAGAGTCAATTTATACTGTTTCATTTTAATGGTGATTAATATAATGCATCACAACGTGTGAACATTTAAGGTCTAGAATTCTGTGTCTAACAAGACCAAACTGGACAAGATGCAAAGGAAACATCTAGAACAATGTAGCTTCTTTTGGAAAGAATGCAGAAAATAATCTCTGAAGAAAGTTTAAAAGAATATTGTTATCCTAAAAAAGATAATTTATCTATTTATTTATCAAATACTGCTCACCTTCTCATTCCCAAATAAATTTAGGTTGCGAAGATACACAATCAATAAAGCAAGGTGTGAGCCATCATAAAACTTAAATTCTAATAAGTTTACTCTTCAAAATGAAAAAATCTATATAAATGTTGGTTCTATAACCTAAATATAAAAATATTAAGTTACAACATTGTTTATGTTACATCAAAGAAGATTTACATTAGACCCGAAGAATGTTAGAGTGCAGAGGTAGATAAAGCCCTGAACTTAGTCCCTTAAAAATTAAGTCACGTAGAACAAAAGAATGCCTTGCCTTCAAAGGGTTTAGACAACACCATCCTGCAAATCAGGCCACACAAACCACTGTTTTCTTTAGATAGACCCTAAACCTAATGTGGAAGGAGGGGCCTTGGGAGGTGAGATGCTGAAAGAAAGGGCAGGTGAAAAATGATTAGCTTGGCATTTTCAATAGTGTGTATAAACTGTTTAAAAAACTGCTTACAGGGTGGTGCCTGTGGCTCAAAGGAGTAGGGCGCCAGCCCCATATGCCAGAGGTGGTGGGTTCAAACCCAGCCCCGGCCAAAAACTGCCAAAAACAAAATAAAACAAAACAAAACTGCTTACATTTCACTGATTGCTGTCACTATTGAGATATGTGTATTTAATCACTTTTCATCTAGTAAGAGCCTAAATGTGTACATTTGGAATGATTATTTGTCATGTGGGTGACATAATTGATGTTTCATTTCACCAAATTATGGGCCCACAATTTCATTTTATTTTTGTTTCTGCTCTCACATCATCCATGTACATGCTTTTTGAAGAAATTTGCATTTCCTCTTCTAGGTATATAAAAAAGTTTTTAACTAGAAGTATTTGTAAGACTATAATTACCAGGTTTATGCAGGTCTCAAGGAACACTCTGTCCCTTGATGCCACATCAACAAATCAGTGGGTGCTACCTTGTGTTAAAAATATCATTTACAGTGGAAGGTTAGGTTGGGAGTTCTGCAGGGCTTTGCCTCTGCTGTGCATTTTGTTTTGAGCCTATTTTCCTCTGAAGAATGTGATCCTCAGAGAAGAGCCAAATAGAAATCTGTAAAATTGTAACACTCAGTTTATGGTAAGACTATAACAAAGGAACAAAAAGCAAACAAGAAACTCCATAGAAAAGAGTTCAATCACTTGTAGAAAAGAAAAAAATTATCCAAATAGTCATTCATTTGCTTCTGTCTTGCTATTGTTACCGTGAGGGAAACGCAAATTTCTAGGTTCTGTTTATTAAGGAACTGATTCTCTATTTTTACAAAAATGTAATGTTCCTTAGGTAATTCATACATTACATGTTTTCAACTTAAATGCAAATTTGTTTTTTCTTCCCTGAATACAGAGAATTAAAATTGGTGTCAACTCATGTGTAGATATCAAAATATGTCGATTACATGTTTCCATTTTTGCTCTTGTAAATGGGTGTAACTAATATTACTAGTATATCACTAAGGTTACTACAGATGATTGAACTAAATTATTAGGAAAAAGGGCAGAGAAAAACGTTTGATGGCAGTCCATAATGCGGTATGAACCCCTCAAGCAGGGAAAGAGAAATGTGGAAAGAACAAAGGAAATGAAAGGACGTGCAGCAAAACAGGTAAGAAAGATGCCAGGGATGAATTTGATCTTAGGGGAACCCAAGAATATATTTCCATAGAGAGTAGGAAACCTCGCCTCTTCTCCCTAGGACTAAAAACATGGGAAGAACAAATCGCTCCTGAATGGAGGAGCGATTTTTCAGACTTGGGCATCTGAGCCAAGACAGTGTCCCTGGGCTTTTCCTTCTGTGGGGCTCTGCAAGACATCTCAGGGTCCCCTCTGGCTGTGGAGGAGGCCTACAGTAATCCAGCACTCCCATAACAGGGAGATTCATTCTTATGAATCCTGGGATCAAAAATTGGTGTTACCTATTAGTTATATACCAAAAGCCACATTCCCCAATCAACTTATATTAGTAATAGTATCCATTGGTTTTTCTGCAATGACTTATTTTTCAGTTTGTAATTTGGATCAGTAAGAGAGGAGCTTGTTTCTTAGGCCCTATCAGTGTTTACCAGGAGTCTAATTTCACCCCTTTGGCCTCAGGGACTGCTGTATATAAACCCTCAGAGCCTAGTTCTCTGCAATATGTTAAGAAGACCGCCTCTGTGCAGGGTCTATTAGCATCACCAAAAAGGATACAACCCCAAAAGGGTGATCTGATCCTAAAATACCATGCTTAACAATGATATCTTACTTTTTGTTTTATCTTTAATTGATATGTAATCGTATGTGAGACAGAGTCTCACTCTGTTGCCCTGGGTAGAGTGCTGTGGCATCTTAACTCACAGCAACCTCAAACTCCTGGACTCAAGCAATCCTCTTGCCTCAGCCTTCTGAGTAGCTGAGCCTACAGGCACCTGCCAAAACGCCTGGCTGAGTTTTCTATTTTTAGTAGAGATGGGGTCTAGCTCATGCTCAGGCTGGTCCTGAATACCTGAGCCCAAACAATTCACCCACCTCAGCCTTCCAGAGTGCTAGAATTACAGGTGTGATCTACCACGCCTAGCCTACTTATCATTTCTTTAGGGTCAGAGTATTTAAAATCCATTCTTTCAGCATTTTTGAAGTATACAATGCATCATTACCAACTAGTAACCATGTTATCTAATAGACCACCTATAGGGAACTCCAAGAGCCAGATGACATCTGAGCAAGATGATCTGCAGCTGAGGGGTGGACTCTCAGGCCATTCGTCCGCAGGTGCTCCTTGTAGAAGAAGAACCTGATCCTTTAGCATGTGGACATTTGTTAATTACTCCCCTCACCTGTGTTGTACGGTCTCAATAAAAGGCTAGTGCAGTGGTTGCTGGGGGCTACCCTGCAAAGAAGGGCTAGCCTGCCTCCCTCAAGCTTGCACTTCTAATCCTCGTCATGCCTGGTTCCTTCCTGGAGACCAGGGCCATGGGGGCCCGATGGGTCACGACACCACCAGGACCTGTTTCTCAGGTCTCACTGAAACTTTGTGCCCTTAGACACAATCTCCTCTTCCCCAGCCACACTCAGCCCCCAGCCTCTGGTAAGTGTCATGCTACTCTCTGCTTCTATAAGTTCAACTTTTTTAGATTCTACATGTAAGTGAGATCATACGACACTTGTCTCTCTATGCCTGGCTTAT
The DNA here is from genome assembly GCA_963575145.1 of Galago senegalensis. Classification (NCBI taxonomy): domain Eukaryota; kingdom Metazoa; phylum Chordata; class Mammalia; order Primates; family Galagidae; genus Galago; species Galago senegalensis. The sequence goes on from CAUYTI010025912.1 coordinate 51,310, forward strand.
TTCACTTAACATAGTCCTTTAGGTTCATCCATCTTGTCACAAATCAGAGAACTTCCTACCTCTCTAAGGCTGAATGGCATTGCATTATGTCTGTACATCACATTTTAAAGTTCATTCATGTGTCGATGGGTCTCTGGCAGTTCCCTTACCTTGACTATTGTGAATAGTGCTGCAATGAACATGAGAGTACAGATTTGACATACTGATTTCAGTTCTTTTGGATAGTACAAGGGCTGTCCAGAAAGTATCCAGCCATATAAGGTGAAAAATAGAGATATCTATGGCTGGCTACTTTCTGGTCAGCCCTCGAATACCTAGTAGTAGAATTACAGCATCAATAATGGTTGTGGGGGGGGTTTTGGCTTTTTGTTTTTTGTTTTCTTTGAAACAGAGTCTCACTATGTTGCCCTGGGTAGAGTGCCATTGTGTCACCGCTCACAGCAACCTCAAACTCTTGGGCTTAAGCAACTCTCTTGCCTCAGCCTCCCAAGCAGCTGGGACTACAGGTGCCTGCCACAACACTCGGCTATTTTTTTTGTTGCAGTTGTCATTGTTGTTTAGCAGACCCAGGTCAGGTTTGAACCCGCCTTCCTTAGTATATGTGGCCAGTGCCCTAGCCACTGAGCTATGGGTACTGAGCCAATAATGGTTGTTTTTGCAAATAGAATCACAAAGAGCAAATAGGTCACCGAATGATAGAATACAAAATACTGTTTACCAGGGCCTCAACTCCCACAATTTCTACTTTTTTCATATATTCCATGACCCCCCCAACCTATTTTCCTCTCCTACTGACTGTTATTTATAGATAATTTTTGCTTATTTATAAATAAATATGCCCTGGAGATTAAGAATTACATAAATATAAAATGCAACAGACGGAATGCTGAGTAATTCTTTTTCCCCTCTTAGAAAACCCAGAACTAAGGTGCTTTTGACATACAATATGTCTTCATAAAGCCAAAGGTGTGCTATGTGTTTTTATAACACGAGTATTATCTGGGAACCTGATTTGCACTATGGCTAATGACATAAAATACTGTAGGATTCTGAGGCAAGGACCATGAAAACTGCTGAGTTTCTGAACGGCTGTTTGTAATTCAACATGTCTGCCAGGTTTATCATTTACCATCACCAAGACTCTCCTGCTTGTTTTATTTGCAGCTCCCCACTGGTAAAAGTAATGAATTCTAAGCGTGTTCACAGGAACCTGTGAACCAAGACTCAAGTCAAGTCGTAAATATGTTCCCCAGAGATATGGAATGATCACAAAGTAGTGATGCCTTCCGGGGTGAAAAATTTCTCTACCTAACCATTATTAATTAGTTTGTAAGTTGTTTATAAAACTTTATATCTAGAGAATCCTTAAATGATTTCTTTCTTTTTTTTTTTTTTTTTTTTTGTTTGGAATTCATCGAGGGTACAAAGAATTCGGTTACACTAATTGCATTTGTTAGGTAAAGTCCTTCTTAAAATTGTGTAATCATTTCTCTCAATTCCTTTTTTTTTAAGAGAGCACCTAAACATGCATGAGTATTTACTGGATAACAATAAAATGTAATTCCAAAGGGAGTGGTTATTAGCATTAAGGTGTTCTAAAATCCTTTATTGTTTGGAAAGGTTATATGCTTGTCTAATTATTGACATTCAGCTGCGTTCAGTGACAAGTGATCTTGGATGTGTCTGAAGTAGCCACTACAAAAATAACAAAAGGACGCACAACTTCAACTACTAAAGGAGAACGTATTATAGGAGCAGAAAAAAGGTTGGTACCAAAAACTTCAACAGCTTCTCTGTATTTGGAAATGATTTATATTTGCAAATGTGTCACAAGATAACAAACCGCTCCACCCCTGTGACCTTCAAACCCCATTCTCTTGCCTAACCCAAAGTTCTCTCTCTCCCCTCTTTCCTCTTTTTTCTCTTTATACATACATATATACAGATTTGTCATCTGTCTACATACTCAATTTTTTATGGTCCCTACTTATTTTTATGTCAGTGCAATATCTACATTTTAAGTTCTTAAAAGACAGAAAATTTCTCTCAACTTCCCTGATTTTAAAAAAAGAGAGAGAAGAAAACAGCAAAAGACAGGGGGGAATAAAAAGAATAAAAAAAGGAAATAATGAGGAAAACACACATGGTAATACATAGGAAAAAAAAGAAAAAAGATAGAAACAATCTACCCATTCTATGATTGAATCTATATACTAATAAAGAAATTTTACTATTGATAGTTCAGAATAGAAGCCAGAGGCCAGGCACAGAGGGTCACGCCTGAAAGCCTTCTGGGAGGCTGAGGCAAGAGGATCCCTTGAGCTCAGGAGTTCAAGACCAGCCTGAGCAAGAGTGATACCCCATTTCTACTAAAAATAGAAAAATTAGCCAGGGGTTATGACAGGCACCTGTAGTCACAGCTACTCAGGAGGCTGAGGTAGGAGGATTGCTTGCTATTTTCAATGATAAATCAACTCGCAATGAAACTTTTGAACTTCTGTAGTGTTAATCATTCTACTCTGTCAGCGGTATACATTAATTGTCTCATTGAGGATGTGACCTTAGGGGAGAAAGAAGAAAGAAGAAAGCAGGTCATGGAGACATGTAGGGTTGGGAATCAGTTTGCAGGTGAAGTAGGCAGGGAGAAGCAAAGAGTTTCTTAGCCAGTTTCATCAGCTATTTATCAACACAACCTCTTTCCTTCTTTCTAACTCTGATTAGATAGTCCTGATTTGACAAGTGAATCACCTTATGGTTAGAATTAGATTCCATGTGTCTTTATTATGGCCTCTGGGAAAGACAAGGCTGTCTATCCCATTGAATAAGGCAATCAACTATAGCCCAGGTCTGCCCATAGCCTCTGTTTGTGCAGTGCAGCCTGATAAGAGAAGACAGGTGGCTTCGAAATAGAATCAAGAGAACAAAATACCACTCTTTAGAAAGGCATTCTTTAAAAAAGGATTTTTAACTTCAAAGAGTTAGGTGTTCCATTGCAATTCACATTAGACATTTCCCACAAACTATTAAATATTATATTGATTTGAAAAGGCTCTAGTTTGCTATTTTGTTTTAACATGGCGTATCGAACTACTTTTTTTTTTTTTAATTTGTCAGTCTTACTTTGTTGCCCAGGCTAGCATACTGTGGTGTCAGCCTAGCTCATAGCAATCTCAAACTCCTGGGTTCAAGCAATCTTCCCGCCTCAGCTTCTTGAGCAGCTGGGACTATAGGTGCTCACCACCACAGCTGGCCAATTTTTCTATTTTTAGCAGAAACAGTGTTTCACTCTTGTTCAGGCTGCTCTCAAACCCCTGAGTTAATCCTCATGCCTTGGCTTCCCAGAGCCCTAGGATTATAGGCATAAGCCACCACACCCAGTCTCAAACTACAAATTTAGTTTGTGTCTGCAATGTTCTTTGGTAGATGCATATGGGGTGGTTTTGTTCGGACAAACATGAAATATCAAACAGCTAAACTTAAAACTTGATTGCCAGCAACTAAAGGCTCTTTAGTATAATGCTTTGAAAAATGTTCAGGTCTCACAGCCTCTTTTTGAAAAATGAGCTTTTGGCTAACCTCAGTATTGCCAAATTTGCCCAGTCTTAAATGGACTACTTATGAGCTATAACCCTAAATATTACAGTTTATATGAAAAAAATTTAAATGAATTATACCAAAAGTTCTGGAGTTGTTCATTTTCTTGTGGCTTTGTTGGCTGACAAAGACATAAAGTGAGCATTAAAATTTATGAAAACAGCCTCAGAGTTTTATTTTGTTGTTTTTCATGAGAGTGATAATGGCACTTCAGACACAGGCTGAAATTCAGTTTAGTCTTTCCAAAAGGATTTGGGTAGCAAATGTAATATCAATAATGAAATCAAAGACTTTAACTAGAAAAATCTTAAAACCAAGTATCCCACCAAATGCCTTATGCCTCTTTCCTGCTGAGTGGAAAACATCATTTGTTATTGGAATACAATAATAAATGTAAACTTTAGCACTTGGCTTTTCTGTAGGCCGTTATCCTTCACAGTGAGGACAGGAACCATTTTAGCCCTGAGACTGACTGTAACATAAAGAACAATGGGCTTTATTTAACAAAGTGTTTGGTCATTACTTGCTCCTTCGAGGCACACAGGTGCAGAGAATAGAGGAGTAAACGTGAACCCACGCTTCACAGTTATGAAGAATGAGTGTGGTGAGGCACAGATGGTTTTTTCCCCACCAGAAAGTATTCCAACTGTAACATAACATGATGTAAGCACAAGTCTGGGGCCTCTGAAGAAAGCAGGGACTGAGCCCCATCTAGCTTGTGTCTTTGGCATATTACCTTAAATATAGTAGATGGTAAATAAATGTACACTATCTGGCTTGGTGCCCATAGCACAGCGATTATGGCTCAGGCCACATCTACATGCACTGATGGATATGAACCCAGCCGGGCCAACTAAACAACAATGACAACTGCAACAACAACAAAAGAAGCCAGGCATTGTGGCAGGTGCCTATAGTCTCAGTTACTTGGGGGGCTGAGGCAAGAGAATGGCTTAAGGCCAATAGTTTAAGGTTGCTGTGAGCTGTGATGTCATGGCACTCTACTGAGGGCGACATAGTGAGACTCTGTCTCAAAAATAAATAAATATACATTATCAGATGAGTGAATGAGAATCAGTGAGCAAATGAAAAATAAACAGAATATGTGCCATCTTTGTCTAGTATAACAATTTTCTGTTCCTTCAGAATATTTTGAAATTAAAAATGTGTTTCTTTTTACATATCACAGCACATTTTCCTAGTGAAGTTAAATCCTACACTAGCAAAGGTGAAGGGAAAAAAGAAAACATCTCTTAGAAGTCAAGCTTTCAAGTCTAAAGCTTCAGAGTGGATCCAGAAGGTCAATAGGGCAGCTCAGTTTCAAACTCCAGTATTAGGAGGTGCCCCCAAACTCATGCTTCTTCAAATAGGTACAAAGACTAAGAAGGGCCTGACACTGACCCTTCGAAGTCCTACTTGAAATCCTTTAGGGAGGCCAGGCAAGATTATTCAGACCTGCAATCCCAACACTTTGGGAGGCTGAAGCAGGAGGAGTGCTTGAAGCTAGGAGTTCAAGACAAGGGCAACCCAGTGAGTCTCTGTATCTACAAAAATAAAGTAGAAGTTAACTAGATGTGGTGGTGTGTGCCTGTAGTCCTACTATAGATGCTGAGGAAGGAGGATCTCAGGAGGCCCAAGAGTTTGAGGTTATAGTGAGCTATGATCGTGCCACAGCATTCCAGCCTTGGTGACAGAGCAAGACCCTATAAACTCTTTAGGGACTTAGCCCTGATATTCTACCACCACTTAGTCTATGCTCCCAGCCACCACTACTCCAGGGATCCCTGTGCTCTTGGAATATTCATGCCTCTTCCATAGAGTTCATCCCATTCTTCTCTCCAAGCCAACCCAATGCTGTTTCTCAATACCATTACATTAAACTAAATTTGGCCTGAGATTGTCTCTGTACTGAGTTTCTCTCAAGCAAACTGCAACCTATTCTCATAACAAGTGGCTGAGTCTCAGCCATCATAGCAGTCAAGCCTCAGCCAATCACAGGCTGCCAACTGATTAGACCATGACAATACAGAGCAAACATCTTGACACATTATGCCTAATTAAGGCAAATGCTGAGCTGTAACCAATCAAGCTATTTCTGTATGGTATTTCCTTTTTCTCTCTAGGTACTACCAGCACACATTGCTGCTTGGAGCTCTCTGAAACTCCCCTGGTTCTGAACACTGTCCAATTCATGAATCACTTTTTTCCTCAAAGCCTGCTAAATTTGTCTAATGATTTTCTTTTAACAACTCTCTGCTCCAGCTAGGCTGATATATAAGCATGAGCTTCATGAGCTCTCCCTACCCCCAGCAGCCTATCTTGACTGCACATATTCACAGCAACATCATTTAATTATATTAATTCTTATTGTATATGTATGTGTCCATTTCCAATGACTCAAGGTTGAGGGCCATATTTGAACTCTTTTGTATATCCCACTATTCATTGCAGTGTGTTGTTCCCATAGTAGATGATAAGTATTTGGAATCTAAATGAGATTATATTCTTTTTCTCTGAAACTATCTTCTGAGCTTCTTTATGTGAAGGCATATCAATTCAGAGCAAAGGGTTTTTTTTTTCTCAAACCAATATATGATAGTTATAGAATAAGAGATATCCCCCTTGTTCTGTGAGTCAGACAAGTAATTTCTCCACCCAGAAAATTTACCACTCTGATAGATATGAAAGAGGTCAGGGGTACACTTGTCCTGAAAACACTATTATGGCAGATCCAATTCATATAACTGACATCATGTGACGGCCATGTGATCATGAAAAGTGATGATGATGGTGGCAGTGGTGGTGGTAGTAATGAAAGACCATGTGGTTATGTAGGAGAGCCATGGTATATTTTCTAACTAAAAGATGATCCTTGAGATCTTCATCTCCGTGATTTCTTAATGTTGGAAGTCTTTAGGATTCAGTCCTCGATCCTCTTCTTTTCTCTGATCTTACATATTATCTGATACTCTTAGATGTGTTCTCCATCTTGCCTTAGCAACACTATGTTCAAACCACCCTAAGACTGATAAGAATGTAACAAAGGATCCTTATGTTTGTATAGCCCTGAGCAGACCAAGACATATAGTTATATCAAGTTATTTACATATATCAGACTTATTTGTATAATTATCTCACTCTAATCCACCCCATAATTTTCAGGAGGAAATTCAGATTTTGGATCTGCATAATTTTTTCAATGCAGTTTTCAGTTTTGGGGAACAGTATGCTTGCAACTAGAGCTCATCTATTTTTAAAAAAGGTAAATTTTTTTGGCTCGGCGCCTGTGGCTCAAGTGGCTAAGGTGCTAGCCACATACGCCTGAGCTGGCGGGTTCAAATCTAGCTCAGGCCCACAAAACAACAATGATGGCTGCAACCAAAAAACAACCAGGCGTGGCGGGTGCCTGTAGTCCCAGCTACTTGGGAGGCAGAGACAGGAGACTCCCTTGAGCCCAGGAGTTCAAGGTTGCTGTGAGCTGTGATATCACAGCACTCTACCCAGGGCGACAGCTTGAGGCTCTGTCTCAAAAAAAAAAAAAAAAGTAAATTTTTTAGAAAAATGTAAATTCTCTTTAATCATACCCACTGTTAGCAACACTTCAGAAGCAAGGCTAGGGAAAGCAGCTGCTTCTGTAAAGCCCAAGTGCCCAGGTCAGCCAAACTGACAGCAGAAGACAGAGAGTCTGGTAGGTGCTGTGGCCACGAGGTAGGAATCCATCCCCTCTTCCTTGGGACAAAATAAAAACACCAATCTAGGAAACAAAGTGTAGGAGCTTCCAAAACCCAAACACCTTCAGAAAAGAATATTCCACAACCTTCCCCAGTAATGACTTGAGTCTACTGCCACGATTTAAATAGTCTGCATTTTCTTAACGTACCTGCTTATCTGTAAGGCCTCTGCCTGCCCAGCCCAGCATCCCATGTCGTCCCCGGAACCCGACCACCATCCTGACCTCTCTCTTGGTCGTAAGCTCAATCCTCTTCATAGTCCCCAGGGATAAGCACCCAAGTTCTCATGTAAGGACAATTTTTACAGGGAAATTGAGAGGAATGACAAGAATAACCAACTTGGGAAGGTTACAAAGACTGCTCACACCTGTGCACCCAGGTTTGTGCTTCAGTTCACTTCTGGAAGGGCAGCAGAAGCCTGCTGAGATTTGGGATCTCCATTTTTATCTGTCTGGGGCTGGACTCACCAAATTGGTTCCATTTCCCTTCTCCATCTTTAGACACGGCCACCAGCTCTGTGTGTCACTTGAACAAGTGTCTCACCTTTCTCATCTTTGCTTTCCTCCTCTAGAAAATCACAATGGCAATGACACCAGACCTCACCTAGTTGTTGTGAAGTTTAAACAACTTAATACAGATAAATGCTTTGAATAGTGCCTGGCACATAGCAAAACCAATAACTGTTAGCTACCATTTATTATCATTTGTCCTTGTAAGTGTGTCTTCTCATCCTAAAGAAAACTCCTGTGTCCCATTGTCACATGTGTTCATTGCCTGCCCAAACATGCTAGGTCTCATGGCATCCAATGTACACATCCTTGGCTTGGTGCCTATAGCTCAACCGGCTAAGGCGCCAGCCACGTACACCTAAGGTGGCGGGTTTGAATCCCCAGCCCGGACCCGCCAAACAACAATGACGGCTGCAACCAAAAAATAGCCGGGCATTGTGGTGGGCGCCTGTGGTCCCAG
>CAUYTI010025914.1:0-21398 GCA_963575145.1 Galago senegalensis
GCTGAACAGCAGTGGCAACAGTGGGTATCCTTGTCTGGTTCTAGTTCTAAGTGGAAATACTTTCAGTTTTACTGCATTCAAAATGATACTATCTGTGGGTCTGTTGTAGATGGCCTCTGTCAGTTTAAGAAATGTCCCACCTATAACTATTTTCATATGTGTTCTTATCAGAAAAGGATGCTGGATGCTGAATTTTCTCATTTGCCTTTTCTACATCAATTGAGAGGTCCATAAGGGCCTTGGTTTTTTATTTTATTTGTGTGGTGAATAACATTTATGGATTTACATGTCTTGAACCAATCTTGCATTCCTGAGATAAAGCTCGTTTGGTCATGATGTATAATTTTTTAATGTGTATCTCTATCCTGTTTGCAAAGATCTTATTGAATATCTTTGCATCAATGTTCATTAACGATATTGGCCTATAGTCTTCCTTTCTTGTTGGGTCCTTTCCTGGTTTTGTAATCAGGATGATATTTGCCTTGTAGACTGAGTTGGGGAGGACTCCTTCCTTCTTGATGTTTTGCAACAGGTTGTGCAGTATAGGTAGCTGTTCTTCTTTGAAGGTTTGGGATAATTCTAGTGTGAAACCATCTGGTCCAAGGCTTTTCATTTGTGAAAGCTCTTCTATTCAAAATTTTTAGTTCTTTCTGGTTGAGTTTAGGAAGGGGGTTTATTTTTAGGTATTGATACCTTTCCTCTATGGCTTTAAAATTCTGGGCATAAAAGTTTTGTAGTAATCATTCAGAACATTTATATTTTTATGGTAGCTATTGTTATTTTTCACCTTTTTCATTTCTGACTAAGGTTATTAGAAATCTTACTTTTCTGTTTCTGGATATTCTGGCCAACCTTTCATCTATTTTATTAATCTTTTCAAAGAACGAATATTTTGTTTTGCTGATCTTACAAATGATTCTTGTGTTCTCAGTTTCATTTAATTCTGCTCTGATTTTGGTTCATCTGCTAGGTTTGGGGTTGGATTGTTGTTTTTCAGTTGCCTTAGAGGGCCCATTAGGTTATTGACTTACTCTCTGTTTTCTTGATGAAGGCTTTTCGATAGCCTGTGGCTTTATTATCATTTTGTTTGAGAAATATAATGATTTCCTTCTTTATTTCCTCCTTGACCCAACTATTATTCAGCATAAAGCTATTTTGTTTCCATGACTTTGTGTGGAATGAAGATTTTTGTGGAAGTTGAGTTCTATCTTTGTTCTTCTGTGGTCTGAAAAAATACATGGTATAGTTTCTATTCTTTTAAATTTGTTGAGGTTAGTTCTGTGCACTAAAATATGATCAATTTTGGAGGATGATCTGAGGGCTGATAAGAAGAATGAGTAATCCATTTTATTAGGATCAGATGCTCTGTATATGTCTTTTAAGTCCATTTGTTCTAGGCTTGTGTTTAAGTCCATTGTGTTTGGGTATTTGTCCAATATTGTCAGAGGGTTATTGAAATCTCCAACTATTATGGACCTGGAAGATATCATGTTGTTTAGATCATTTAGGGTTCATTTTAGGATCTAAACATCTAGGGGGTGTTTAGATTGGGTGCATAAATGTTGATGATTGAAATCTCTTCATGTTGTGTGTTTCTCTTGACCAGTATGAAGTGTCCATCCTTATCATTCCTTAATTTTGTTGGTTTAAATCCAATTGTGTCTACCAGAAAAATTGCAATCCTTGCTTTTTTCTGATTTCCATTTGCCTGCAATATTGTTTCTGTGCCTTCACCCTAAGTCTTGTTTTATCCTTAGAAGTTAGGTGTGTTTCCTGGAGACATCAAATATTGGATTTGAGCTTTTGTATCCAGTCAGCTAGCCTGTCCCTTTTAGTGGGGGAATTCAAGTCATTCTTATTTATTGAGAGAATTGATAGATGTGATGAAGTTTTGTTTGTCTTGTTTTGTGGATGTTCAGTCCTTAGTTTTATCCATTGTGCCATTGTGGAAGCTAGGCTTTATTCTTTAGTTTCTGGGTATGTTTACTTTGGTGATGGACCATCATGCCTGTCAGAATGAAGAATGGGTCTGCAGCCTTTCTGTAAGGCTGGTCTCATTATGGCAAATTTCCTCAGCATTTGCATGTCAGTAAAATATTTGATTTCTCTGTCACAAATGAAATTCAGCTTAGCAGGATATAGGATCCTAGGCTGAAAATTACTTTGTTTCAGAAGGTTAAAGGCCAATGACCACCTCCCTCTTCTGGCTCGAAAAGTTTCAGCTGAAAGGTCTGCAGTCATCCTGACATTTTTCCCTTTGTAGGTAAAATGTTTCTTACATCTGGCTGCTTGTAGGATTTTCACTTTCATATTGACTTTGGTAAAGTTAATTACAAGGTGTCTAGAAGATGCTTTGGTTGGAGTGATTCAAGCTGGGGTTCTGGATTGAGTCATGCTAGAGTTCTATCTACTACCTGAATTTCTGTGTCTCTTACAATGCTTGGGAAATTCTCCAGCATGGTATTGGAAGTAGAGTTTCAGTGATTTTAGTCCATCCTCTTATCCTTCAGGAATCCCTGTCATGCAGATGTTCTATCTTTGGAGTAATCCCTTAATCGTCTGAGGGAATATTCTGGTTTTGTTCTCTTGTTATCTGCCTCTTTGAATGATTGGATTAGTTCAAAAATCTTGTCTTTAATTTTTGAAATTCTTTCTTCTTTATGTTCTACTCTGTTACTAAGACTTTACTGTGTATTGAAGGTCTTGAATACCTCTTTCAATTCCTTAAGTTCTACTATATCTTTCCAAGTTCTTTCCAGATCCATTGTGACTTTATCTTTAATTTCATTAACTTCCTGAGTCAATTTTTGGATCATTTTTTCATTTTCTTTTTCTATCTTTCCCCAACACCATCAATCTTATTTGCCATCCATATTCTGAAGTCTATTTCTGACCTTTCAACAATTTCTCTATGGACATTATTTTCTTGCAATCTCTTGGGGGAGATGATCCTCTCTTATTTTTCATGTTGACAGGATTCTTCTGCTGGCTCTTCCCCATGTATATTTTCAGCTTATTTTTCATACTAATTATAGTTTTTTACCTGAAATGTTAGGATGCTCCTAAATAGTTAAGAGATAATAATCTACCTGGGGACTCTAAGCACCCCAGACACCTTTTTGGCAACTGAAACTAAAACTAGCAGGTTGAGGTCAGTTCCAGAGGCTCCAGGATATGTGTCTCACCACCCCTGCACTTCTGACTATTGAAATGAGTTTGAGTGGCCCTTTCTCATCCAGCCCTCCAAAGCTCCCTTTCAAGGCTGCAGAGAAGTCTTGCTTTCTCCAAGTTGGGTGGGGTATGCTTGGGGGCAGACCACCAGGTGCTCCTGGGTGGGGGTCATTTCTCTTGGTTAGCTCACCAATTTGCTTCTTCTCTATTATCAGTGCTCCATCAACCTAGTTTAAAGGAACCTTGTAATTTTCCAAAGTCCCTGCTGTAAAAATTTGAACCTCTGTGTTTCCCTCCTCCCACCCCCGCACCCCACCATGGCACAAATGTCCCTCATGTAAATAAATTCAAAGCCATGGGATTTTCACTAGCCATGGGCTGCAACTGACTGGCCTCACTGGGGGCTGGATGCTGGGGGAGGGGAACCATGGCCTGCCATTTGCTTCCCTGACCTTCTTAGGGCAGGTTCACCTGAGACTAGGCTTATCTCTCTCCAAGTTGGCAGGGAGGGAGCTAGGTCAAACTGCCAGGAGAGGCCTGCCAGGTATAGATGCCAGACAGAGCCACTCCAGAGGTCAGGGAAAAGGTCCTTCCTACCAGAAGGGACAACAAGGAGGGATCCCACCTTGTCAAAGTCCAAGCAGCCAACCTACAATTTCATCTGTACTTAGGGAAGGAGCATACTCAGCTGACACACAATGCAGAAGAGACTCAGAGGCCCCACCAGGCCATTAGGAGGGCTGGCCATGCCTTGTAATCATCTTTTGTTATTGGTATATATTGAGTATTATAATTTTAATACAGTTTTTTCCTTTCATAAAATGAGCATACTTATTTATGGCACTTATTGTCTATTTATACTACAGAAGTAACTGTGCTTTGGTGGAAGAGCACTAGAAGTAGAATTGGAAGGTCTGGGGGAAGACCTACAGTTTGCTTACATTTTTAACCTCTCCTTTTCTAAATATGATAACTCATTGAGTTCACTGATGTAAAAGTACTTAGTACAGTGTCTAGATATATCAGTTATTAATCAATATAATGGACTATATTGACTATACAAGTGTTGGAAAATTAGACTATCTATAGATTATTCTCAGAAAAAAAGGAACTTTAAAAACTAGAAAATTTCATCTTTGCAAATATACACAGAGCTAAGGCTCTTACCATGGGATGGTGTAAAGGTTACATCCAAGATTGTAAATCCAATTTTTAAATGTAGTCAAAATTATGAATCTTTCATTCTATGCCTTTAGATTGTAATTCAGGGAAAGGTTTTTCTAATTCTGAGATTCTTGAAAATCCTGTAATGGTTTCTTTTTTACTTTCATGGATTCGTTTTCTTGAAATAAATTTTCAATCCTTTGGGAATATATGCTCTATAAGGCTGGAAGTTCTTACCAGTCAGATATCCATGCACTGCAGCCCTTTCATTCTATAAATCGGCAGGTCATCATTTAATTTCATAGGAAATCCTGATAGGTCAGAGTATTGAGAGCTACCTAAAAGTTTTCTTTATTTTCCTTAGATTTCTCCTAGCCGTGGAAAAGAAAAAGATCTACTACATCAAAACCACATGCTGCAGGAAGAGATTGCCAGGCTGAGAAGAGACAGAGACACAATACAAAATCAGATCTTGGAAGATAAAAGGAAATATCTCAAGCACAAGGAACTTGCAAAAGAAAAGAATAAAGAACTTCAAATGAGTATAACTCAGACGGAGGACACATTAACTGAAACTGTATCTCACTTTGGTAGAGGGCTTGCTGCTCTAACAGCTGATAATGTAAGGCTAAATGGCAAACTGGAAAATGAAACACAAGACAAGGCAAGACTAGAAATGGAACTTGAATCCTACAGCTCTAGACTAACTACTGTTACACGTGAGCTTAATGAAAGTGAGACATCGAAAAGGCACCTGGAATTTACTTTCCAGGCAGCAAGAGACGAATGGTTTCACTACAGAGACACAATGAATATTGATGTGCCTTATCTAAAAGAAAAGAATGAGATGATGTTTCAAAGACTTGCTAAAAAAGAAAGCAAGATTGACAGACTAGAAGCTGAGTTCCATCACACAGGGCATGTCCTCAAGGAAAAGACTTTGATTTTGGAAAGGGCACAGAAGGGCCTCAGCCAGACACTGGGTCTCATGAGAGAGAAGAAACCAATGCATCAACATGCACAAAGCAAAGTGAATGCACACACCGCCCAGCAGAAGTCTCCAGCGGAGAGAGCATGGTGGCTACAAAGAGAAAATGTGTTCCTTCCGGGGCGACTTTACGAAGTTCACAACAGAAAGCAAGGTGACCATAAAGACAAGACAACAAATAATATCCAGGACCAATCTCCGGATATCGAGAAAAAACATCAAGTTGAGGGTGAAAAGCGACGTTGGCTGCTAGAAAAACTTATGGAGTTAACTGACAGATTTAATCATTTAAAAGAACAAATGTCTCATTTAGAAAAACAGGATACAGAAAATGATGTAAGTATCATGAAAAGCAAATGTTTTCCAAACCTCCCAAAAGAAAATGTGAAGTAATATTTGATTATGGCTAAATCTTGAATCTAATTGGATATAAAAATATGTAGATGATAAAAGTATTTGCTGTGTTAGGTTAGAAATAAAAGTCAGTGCTAAGAGATGCTTTCCTTTGAGGAAAGATGTGTCACCGAAGAGATTAAGAGGGTAAGTCACAAATTGTCAATATAAGCTAATATTAGTAATGCAGACTTTCACTGCTAAAAGAAATGTTTGCACCTGAAATAAATACTATGAAATTAAGATTCAATTAAGTGGGTTACTTTGATAGTTAAGTCCATATTTCAGAGATGAGCTGAAAAATACTGTTGTGTCTTAGAATACTTTTCATTCAGCAGCTTTTTATGTAATTGGCCTAATTTTATTTAAATTCATGTCAGTTTGACTTCGATCTGAAAACATTTCAATTTCAATTTGTCCTGTTACAACCTCTCAATTTTTTAAAGGCAGTTTACTGTTTATTAAACCATAATGTATTACAAACATGGTGAATTTTGGCAAAACCATAATTGATTTAATCTTCTCAGTGGTACTCACAATTTAGTTTTAATACTTTTTTACATAATTTGCTCATAGTTGTCATTTCAAGGCTCAGTGACCATCATTTGGATATATAATAACTTTGTCTAACACAAAGATAATTGCAGCTAGCTGTGATTTGTGGACATCGGATCCCCATTTTCAGACTGATGAGTGGTGACAGGATTCACCTATAGTGGGAATGGAGTGAGTAGGAGAGAGCCATGCTGCTGAATTGGACGTTTACTCTGACAGAGGAATCCATGGGAAGGATCTGAGCAGGCAATATGAATATGAGGAAGTCTGAGGTTGCTTTATGCGTCTGATAAAAAAAAGAGAAAGTGTTTTACAGTGTAGAATTTACTGCCAACAGTCCTTCTCACATTCCCATTTCTCTTTGAGACATTGTCGTTAAAACTTAAGCACTGCAAATTCTGCAGGGAATAAAGAAATAGTGGGCTGAATTTGTTGCTTAAGTAGCAGAATACCAATTTGGCAGGAAGATGACACGTTCTGAGACCTCAACTGAATTCATTTACAAACAGGAATGTGTACTCATGAGAAAAAAGGTGAAGTAAGGTGGTGGTATTTTTCAAAGTGCATATGTTAGAGTTAATATCCTTAACATAATTTAATAATAAGGTGATTTATAAAATCACTAATAAAAATATCTTAATCAGGTAATTTTGAGACATCTTCTGCAAGAAGTGGCTAATGCCCTGGATAAACCATCAAGATCAGAAGGTTTTGTAGAGGTTCCATCATGTCACACTAATTTAGAAGATGACACACTGAATTTAAAGATGATAGTAGATCAAATCAGCAGTCAAGTATGTATGAAATGTAATTTGTCAATAGTTCATCTGTAGCTGGTAATTAACAGTGTTGGAGATACTGATTTCAGCGAACAGTTTTTGCTTACATTTTTATTATAATTAATTTCATTATAGTTGTATATCTTTATAATGCAGAGTTTATTTATAGAGTTTATTTTCTAAACTCTGTTATTCTGCCATTTTTTCTTCTAATTACATACATTTTCTTCTTATAACACCTTTGAGAAAGTTGAGAACTATACATCATTTCTCATAGAAATTGAAAGCCTTCTTTTTCGTTGTTGTTCAACAGCAACTTTTAGTGATTTCGCTATTGCCATGGTGAGGCAAGCCAGATTAACCCAGAGGATAATGTTTAATAGAACATTCTGGGAAAAGTTTTTATTTCTTATCTTCAACTGTGAGAATAAATACAAAATCTGTATATTTCTTTCATGGATTTCAGGATAACTTGTGCAGAAAGTCCATTTTATGGTTCTCCAAAATGCAAATGATAACTATTTTGAAATGTAGGCATTTCCTTAATCTTCCTCTCATTTTAAGTGGACTGTAAAAGCCTCAAAGAAAAAAAGAATGAAATTAGTTCTTTTTTAACAACATGACTAGAACTGGAAGCTATAATCTTAAATGAAATAACGGCAACAGTAAATCAAATACCACATGTTCTCACTTGTAAGTGGGATTATAATGTGTGCACATCAGCATAGAAAGTGGAATAATAGACATGTGGACTCAGATGGGTGGGAAAGGGAGAGGAGGAGGAGGGGTGAAAAGTTAGTTAATGGGTGTAGTGAACACCATTCAGGCAATGATTACACTGAAAGCCCAGGCTTCACATCTACACAATATACCAATATAAAAGAACTACACTTGTAAGCTCTGAATCTGTAAGAAGGAAAACATTGTTAAAAAGCATAGAAATATTAAGATCATGTATGGTACGTATGTGCAAAATAGAGAATTAAGGAAATACTGCAATAGAATTCACATACCATACAGTTCATCCATTTAAAGAATATAATTTGCTGTCTCCCTGTAGATCTGCAGAGTAGCAACCATCACCACAATCCATGTTAGAACATTTTCATCACCCTGAAAAGAGACTCCCTATACCTTAGCCATCACCGCCCTCACTCATGTCCCTCTACCTCTGCTTCCTAGGCAACCACCATCTATCTACATTTTGTCTCTGAAAGTTTGCTTGTTGTGGACATTTCATAAAAATAGAGTCATAGATTATGTAGTATCTTATGACTGGCTTCTTTCACTTAGCATTATGTAGCATTACGCATGCAGGGGTCATGCGTGCTATGCCATGTATCAGTGCCTTATTTCTTATTCGGGTGATTAATATTCTGTTGTATAGTGATATGAGTTACTCATCAGTTGATAGACCTTTAGATTGTTTCCACTTTGGGGCTATTTTTAATAACACAGCTATGAACATTCGTTTCCAAGTTACTGTGTGGACATACTCTGTTTCGCTGTCACTGGATTTGATCTTTGCACTTCTTTGGGCTGATATCACCATCTTTCTGCCTTACTCCTGCCATCCTTTCTGCCTTTTCAGTTTCTGTTCATCTAGTCTTAATTGTGCAGACCTGGCACCCAATTTTCCCTTCCCCCTTGATATTATACTTCAGCACTTATTGTGTGTGCAGAAAAATTTAGCCCTTCATTGTACATTGCTTCTACTTTTTTCTCAGAGTCCCCTGGCCACTCCCTAACTTAGATTTGGGGATTCGGAGAGTCACAGTTCTCTCTCCTGAAGTGAATGGTATGTTTCCCCAGTGGAAATGTGGACATCAAAAAGCAACTCATTCAATCTCACCTGCATGGTGGATTCACTCCCAGTTTTCAGCCACTCCTGGCCATGTGAGCTGCTGTTGCCTTTGTCCTTCTCAGAATTTGGAGAACTCTTTTGCTTCTCTGTTGCACTCCTTTGTTCCTTCCTGGATAATATATTCAGCATGTGATTGTCAACACACTTATTGTGCTTCATAGAATGTGTTGGGGTAGATTCCTTCCTCCTCAACTTTTTGGAGTAATTTCTGCAGTATGGGAATAAGCTCGTCTTTGAAGGTTTGATAGAATTCAGGTGTGAAGCCATCCAGACCAGGGCATTTTTTGGTTGGGAGATTTTTTTTTGTTATTAAATCATAGCTATGTACATTAGTGCATTTATGGGGTACAATGTTCTGGTTTTATATACAATCTGAAATACTTACATTGAATTGGTTAACATAGCCTTCACTGCACTTTCTTAATTATTGTGTTAAGACAGTTACACTCTATACTTAGCAGATCTGACATGTACCCTTGTAAAATACATCATAGATGTGGTCTGACCAATTACCCTCCCTCCACCTATTCTCCCCCTCCCCTTCCCCTCCCTCTTTATCTTGGGCTGTAGTTGGGTTATAGCTTTCATATGGAAGTGTGGGTGCTTAAATATTCATTTCATAGTAGAGCTGAGTACATTGGATACTTTTTCTTCCATTCTTGAGATACTTTGCTAAGAAGCCTTAAAAAAAGATGGAGACTTTGCCTCTTTTATGTTTACATGGATGGAGCTGGAACATATTCTTCTTAGCAAAGTATCTCAAGAATGGAAGAAAAAATATCCAATGTACTCAGCTCTACTATGAAACCAATATTGTTGGGAGATTTTTTATTGTTTCTTTGATCTTAGTGCTTGAAATTGGTCTGTTCAAGAGATCTATTTCTTCCTGGCTAAGTCTATGGAGAGGATGTGATTCCAAATATTGATCCATTTATTTCACATTGTCAAATTTCTGGGCATAAGGTTTTTTGTAGTACTCAGAGATAATCTCTTGTACCTCTGTAGCTTCGACACATTAATTGTGTTCTTCAGAGTTGATAAGGTGTGCTGGGAATGCTTCCAGTCAGCTGTCCTTAAAAAAAAAAAAAAAAAAAAAAAAAAAAAGATCATCTTTAATATCTTAACTGCCGCTTTATATTCCATTCTGAACATATACCAGACATTTTATTTATTCATTCATCAGTTGATGGACCTTTGGGTTGTTTCAATGTTTTGTCTATTATTAGCAATGCTGCTAGGAATTCTGACATACAATATTTGTGTTCACATTTTTGCATCTCTCTTGGTTGTATACTCCTGAATTGAGTTGCTGGGTAATATGGAAACTCTAAGCTTAATCTTTTGAGGAGTTACCCATATGTCTTCCAAAGTGGCTGCACCATTTCACATTCCCATCAGCATTGTATGCGGGCTCTAATTCTCCATATCCTTGCCAACATTTATATTCTATGTCTTTGCTCAAAAAGTGCCAGGTACTAGTATGTGTCTGATTATGATTTTCAGTAGCATTTCCCTAATGAGCTTCTTAGATGTGTGTATGTCTTCTTGGGAGAAATATCTACTCTTTTCTTCATATTTTAATTGGGTTAGCTTTTTAATTCTGAATGTTCTTTGTA
This sequence comes from Galago senegalensis, assembly GCA_963575145.1. Lineage (NCBI taxonomy): Eukaryota > Metazoa > Chordata > Mammalia > Primates > Galagidae > Galago > Galago senegalensis. The sequence continues at coordinate 10,531 of CAUYTI010025914.1, forward strand.
TACCCTAAGTATGAGTCCTTTATCAATATGATTTTCACATATTTTTTCCAATCAGTGGCTTGCCTTTTTGCTAGCACTTAAGATTTAAATTTGATGCAGTCACGTTAATCTGGTTTTTTCTGTTGGATTTCTATCTTAGACATCACTGCCAAGTGCATGCAGTTACACAGATAGAAGCACTGCTCCTCCACCCTGGAGACTCTTATTTATTTTTTCTGAAATCAGCAAACAGAATTTGTGACTTTTATTTCTTAAAAGCCAGGGGTGGCAGAACTAACAGAGGCAGGTTGGTCTTGTCCTGAGATGCTCATGTGGCTCACACAGGTGCCAGCCATGGCAGGTTAGGTAGGTTCATGCTCAGGCTTCTGTGTGGTGTCCATGAGCAAACCAACCCTCGGGTGTGCACGGTGCATGGTAGCCCTGCCCTGGGGAGTCATGGTTGCTACTGTAGGCAGTAACCATAATTAGGCAGCCCACAAGTTCTAGGAAGCACACACTGAGGCTCCCTTTGTCCTTGGGCACATTCCCTTGTGAGCCAGAGCACCTATTCCCAGAGATTAAGGGTGCTATAAGGGCTAGAGTTTTGAGGACCCTGCTGCACCACTGGGTCCAACTGGCACATGATACTACAACCCCCGGGGGAAATATAGGGAGATGTCAGCAGGGTTCCAGCAATGTGGACATGTGGGGGCTACAGTGCCACAGGGCAGGATATAATAGCCCAATAGGGCTTGGGCTCTTCCAAATGTACTGTTCTACAGCAGCTGGGGTCTCAGGGCTGGGCAGGACTCAGAATGAATTGGCTCTCTGACATGATGCAGTTGTGGGGGCTCCAGGTAGCTCCCTATATGAGGTTCAGGGCCTGTGAGGGTTGAGGGCCCTCCTGTGGCTAGGATGGCAGGTGTCCTTGGGGACTATGCATCACTTGGGAGAGTGAGCCCATCCTAGCTCTGAGCTGATCCAAACCAGGCTGGCTGCTTCCCCTCCCCTTCCTTCAAAGGGGCATCATCTAGTTGTCTTGGCCCTTCTCTGTGGAGGAGGCAAGTTAGTACTGGGTACCTTCATCAGCCATCTTGACAATGTCTCTGTCTTTGGGATGAATATGAAAGAAGATACAGAAATATTTTCAAGACAACACAGTCATTCTCTTTACATTCCTCCTACTTTAGAAAAACACCACTTCTTCCTCACTACCCATTAATAGGGCATGAGACTCAGGCTTGAAGTGCAAGACTTACCATTCCAGACAGATGTACTCAAATGAAGTTGAAACAATGGGAAACAAATACTTGAGCCCAGAAAGTCCAGCTTCCTGCTGTTTCACCTCCCACAGTTCATCTCTCCTGTAGATTTTACTCCAGCTGCTGTGGAGCAGAGTGCTGTCTCCAGGTCTTAGTGTCATTTTCTTCACTGGCCTTAATCCCCTTCCTGTCACCCTCCTCAGGGCCTTCAGGATTCCACTACCAGTCTCCTGGAAGGTCTCTTGGTTTTCATTCTTATTCTTGCCCAGATCCTTTCAGCATCCACCTGCCTGAGGTCCCAAAGTATCCTACATGTTTTAACAGTCATTGGTGTTTGGAGGCAACACTCCCTATTTAGCATCAGAATCTGTGCCAGTTCTCTACTGCTGTACCACCTCAAAATTCAGTGTCCCCAGATAGCATCTGTTTTGTTCAGAAACTTCAGTTCTAGGCCAGCACTTTTCTTGGCCACTTGGCAACAGCTGGGGTGACTTGAATCTGGGAGCTAGACTCACCTAAAGGCTTGTTCATTTACGTAGCTGGCAGTCAGAACTAGCTTAGGGCTGAGCCTGTAGCTGGGGCGTCAGCTGGAGTGCCTGCAGGACTTACCATGTGACTCCACAGTGGGATGTCTGCCTGCTAAGGACAGGATTCCCCAAAGAGAAAGTCAGGCACACATTCTAACCTAACCTCAACAGTCCAGCAGCTCCATCCTGATATTCACTAGAAACTAGTTGCTACACGTTTTAAAACCAGCGCTTCACTCACTTTTTTAAAGGCAAATAATCATTACACCTAAAGGAAAGCAATTTGTTCCAACTCTGTCCTAGTGAAATTCTGTGTAAAGTACCAAAAGATTACAAGATAGTGCTATTGAATTAAGACATTTTTGTTCAAATGGAAAGTATGGATTTTGTCACTGGGAGAAAATATCTTCATAACCTCAAGAATCTTCACTCCTGGGAATGTAATTTCAATTAGCATAAGACATTTGCCATTCAGAAAAGGACTTAGGGAATTAGATGCAGAGGTCTAGGATTAATTCAAATCTTATTTTGAAAGTCTTATTCTGGGAACATTAATTGGCTCAGGTCTAACCAAATCAGTAAGATATCCCTGAGACTTCTCTAGATATTCCAAGCAATGGCCATGGGGGAACTGTAAGAGACCATATAGCTCATGAAAAGTAGCAAGAGCTAAGCTTGCAACACTTTGTAATTATAAGAAACACCATAACATCTCAGTAATGTAACACCTTGGTGATAAGGGCATGGGGAAGGGATTCGGGTCTCCTTAACACGACAGAGTGTGAGATGAGAACATCAGTGATTGGTAGTCTCTACACCTGTGGTTCGAGTAACTACAGGATCACGTCTATAAGTAGCTGCAGGAGAGGTCAGTCAGGGAGTGCTCATTCTTTCATGGACCTGCTCATTCTGACACTTCATCTTCTCTTGCTCCCAGGGCCTCTACCCAAGGCCCTTCTAAGAAGACTACTAAGATTCACTCTCTTGCTAAGACTGTTTCTCTCCCTTGAAGACTGTTTTTCTCCCTTTCTCCCTTCTGCTAAGGCAAATAGCCCTCAGTCACCTCAGGTAAGGTGACCAGACATCCCGCTTTTGGCGGGACAGTCCCGAGTTTTAACAATTTGTCCCGTGTCCTGTGGCATTTTTAAAAAGTCCCAATTTTTGGAAAGAATGCATGACAAGCTAGGGAACAGCAGGAGAATGGGAAGGGAATATATGGCTGCTGAAAGGTTAATGTAACTCCATTTGGGAATGAAGAGGTTAATGTAACTTCATTTGGGAATGAAAAGGCTAATGTAAACTCCCTACTCCCTTCCTGGGCAAGGTCGCCCAGGTGGACCAGCACCCTACTCCTTTGAGCCACAGGTGCCACCCTATACATAATTGTTTTAATGTATTATATTTGTAAATTGTACTTATGTTGAAATTAAAAATATATATATTACAATACTATTTTTGCATTCAATGAAAATTTTTGTTGCTCCATATAGACCAAATTTTTAATTAGGAACCCACCCACCCCACCCCCCAGTCAAGGGTGTCCTGCTTTACCAATGTTAAAATCTGGTCACCTTAACCTAAGGGTAATTGTTCCCAAGCAAGATCACACAGCAGTCCATGTCAGGACAATAGATAAGCCGGGCTGGAGACCTGGCCAGTTCCTGGCCCCGGCCCTGACAGGAAACAGATACGAGATTTTCTATAATGAACCATTTAAAGGGGGAAGGATTGAATCAAGCACAGAAAATGTCTAAGATGTGAGCAAATGTTGTGTGGCAAAGATGAGACGAAAGGATGTGTTTGTGCTTCATAATGGTTTACCTTTGGTCTTACTTTCCTGAGTATCTAAGTGTCCACATTTTAGAAATCCAGTATATATGTCATTATTGCAATGAAATTTATTTCAAAATGTGTTTTTTTAGTCAGTTTGCTTCATTACCAAACTACATTATTTTATTCTTGCAGATTTGTGAAATAACAAAAGCAGTGATAACTGTGTCTTTGAAATACCAACATCTAGAGGCAGAGAATCAGGTTCTTAGACAAGAGAATCAAGTTCTTAGACAAGAACTATTATCTAGGAAAACAAGCCCAAAAATGTGAGAAAGGTGAGAAGAATAAAATGAAATGGGTAAAAGGGGTAATACACTTCAAAGATCATCTGGAAAGGAATATGGTAGACTATTGTCAAGTTGAACAATATGGACAGGAGCTTGAGGCAACAGCCAGACAGACTATTGTAGCAAATTTAAGAGAAGCCAGTCTGATTGACAGGTTAATTTACCTGTAATGCGCATTCATTCATTTCCCTGCAGATTGTGTTATGGCGTGCACATTATGTTTCCTCTCCTTCCTTACAGTAACTTGTAGGCTTCTAGAAGGAAGGTGTCATCTGCTTCTCCCTTCAAATTTTTGTTTCCATTATCATTTTAGCTAAATGGATCTTTCAGAGTAATGATTCTCCTCCTTAGAGAATCATTTATTATTATGGCCAGTTGGCATAAAATGAGATTATTTGAAAAATAAATTATTATTTAGAAATTATTTTATGCTCTTCAACTGTTTTTAAGGTATATTGCTCAGTGCCCAAATTTTAGATTGGTTCCATAATGTTTTGGATTATCAGATTATGTGAGTACTAATTTAAGAATGGTTCAACTTTTTTTTCTACCAGAATCATTATTGTTGTTATAATTGTTTTGTCTATAAGTATCCATAGATTTACATAGCACAACTTGAGTATACAAAACTATTTTCTATATTATATTTTTGTCTCATTTTGTTTAATTTCAAAATATTAAAGGGGTGTGAATGTTTTTGTTATGCGGGTAGCTTTTGTAATGCTCGAGTCAGGGCTATTTGTGGTTACAATCAGGGTCTGCTCATTTGGCTGCTTTTAGAGCAGAGCCATCAATCTTTTGGCATAGCTGCTATCTGGATGGGTCAGCTACTGGAATGCAGAATCTTGGGTAGAGGGTCCAAGACCACTTGAATCAGTTCCTTGGTCTGGGCGAGTCCATTCCTGAAATGCAGGACCTAAAAGATATCTCAGAAACTACTCCTAGGTTCCAATCAGGTGATGTTTTATCTCTGTTGGCATCCTCTCTACAGATAGAGACTAGTACTTCTATTAAGCTCTGCAGTGTTATTTCTGTATCACCCTTCCTAAAATATTTCAAAGAAATGTATGCTGGGGTAAATGCTTCTAATTTCTAATTTCTTTCATTGACATAGATGCAAAATATTCTAATCTTCTACTTCTTCACATATTGAAAATTTCTGTCCCAGGCCATTGTGGTGGCACATGCCTGGACTCCCTGGCATTTGGGAGGCTGAGGCAGGTAGGTCACTTGAGGCCAGAATTTTGACACCAGCCTAGTCAGCATACATCCCTGTCTCTACAAAAACAAGTAAAATTTGCTGGACATGCTGTACATGCCCGTGGTACCAGCAGCTCAGGATGCAAAGGCAGGAGGATTGACTGAGCCCAGGAGTTGGAGGCTGCCACAAATTATGATCTGGCCCCTGCACTCTAGCCCATGTGACAGAGAGGAATGGTGTTTCTAAAAAGGAGAAATACTAAAATAAAATAATAACATAAAATAATAAATTGCCCCCTGAAGCACTGACTCAACAGTAAAGGATAAGTAATAAAATAATTGGCCAGGTAATAATGGCTCTAAAGGCATCATTTTAATTTGTTTCAGACAGAAGCAGCATCTTGGGAAAACAGAGAGGAGGTTAATGTGCCTTCCATGGCCATGGAGAGAGGCTGAGGTAGCTGAGCTCCAGCCAGGGCCCCAGGGTCCTGAGGATAGCGAAGAGATCGGCTTCCTTAGCCCAGGCCACCTTCCAGGTTGTAAGCAAGAGGAAGCTGCAGCCCATCCAGCTGCCCTCACCCTAACACCGTCAGCAGTAAACCAGACAAAACTACTTCTTAAAAATAAGCCTCAGCAGGTAGGTGTGAAAGTCAGTGTCTGAACCAGAGGCTGTAATGGTCTTTCTTATACTCTAGAATATACAAAAACAAAAGGAGATTCTGATCGAGAAGTTGTTCAATATGGAGTCAGAGTGTTCATCAAAAAAAAAGCACAGCTAACACTTTTAGGAACAGAAATGGACTGTGCGTTTGTGTTCAATAACCCGAACATCAAAGGAACTTGCGGCTGCGGGGAAAGCTTTAGTCTCTGAAACCTCAACTCCTCTGACTATGAGCTCCAGCAACACTCATGGAAGCCTTGGGAGCCTCACAGAAAGAGTCACATGATTGCTTAATGTAGCTGCCTTATAAGGAAAATAAAGTGACACAGTTTGAAAATGAAACCGGTGTGTTAGATTCAGGAAGAAGTGATACTTGAATTCTCTTCGGGGGACAGAAAATGAAATGTCTCGCTCTCCCTGCACTTAACTCCCTTGTACCTTTTCTTTTAGAACCAGTTTTATTGAAGTTGCCTCCCAGGGCATCTGTCAATCTGTTCATGAAATGGACTGGAGCTCTATGGAATGGCTTGACTGTGCATTTCCCCCTGAATTTTTCCCAATTGGATTCATGACTCCTAAAATTCAGAGGAAGGAAGCGCTTGCTGCTGTTAGTGACGTGGTGGTACATTATTTTCCCACCCAAATTTGGCATAGCCTCTTCATATTTTTATCAAAAATTTCGCTGTGAGGTATGAATTTGCATGTCCTTTAACAGTACAGAGCTTTTTTTTTGTACTATAGTGATGGTAGAAAAGGTGAGAAATGCTTCATCCACCTTTTTTTAAATACATTTTATTTGCTGCCCTAAATGTCCACTCAAAGATGAGATATCAAGCTGGCTTTGTTTTAGTTGAAAGATCTCTTAAAAGCCATCTAGCCCACCTCACTCAGTTCTGAATTTTGACCAGCCTAGTCAAGGGGTGGCGACCAAGCCAGAAGGCCAAACACCAGGGAGGCCAAAGGGCTTTCGTCTACCCTCAGGGGTGAGTGGGAAGTCCACTCCATTTCCTCTTCACAGTAGGTGACAATGCTGTCCTCTCTCAGGCAATCCAATAAGGCAAATGTGGATCTAGATGCTTTTTCTGGTCAACATACTGTTAGCACTTCTTTTTAATTTGATGGAGATAACATTAGCCTTATTTTGAGTGAGAACAGTATTTTAAAACTTTTATATGAATTACCATCTTGTTTCTTTAAACTTTGAAACAATTGTTTATACTACTAGAGACATTGGAGCAACCCAGAATTATCTAGTCATAATTGTGAAGGAGAATACAGGGGTCTTTTCTTAAAATTCCCAATATGCACACACTTTCTGGCTCCTAAGTCCAATGGCTAAAGTTTCTAAACAATATTTTAACTTGACATTTTTTTGTTTGTAGAGATAGTGTTTCACTTATAGCCCTCAGTACAGTGCGTGACATCACAGCTCACAGCTCACAGCAACCTCTCACTCCTGGGCTTAGGTGATTCTCTTGCCTCAGCCTCTCAAGTAGCTGGGACTATAGGCACCCGCCACAATGCCCGGCTATTTTTTGGTTGCAGTTTGGCCTATCACCCACATTTTTTTTGATGCATTCCTCTTGTCACTTAGTTACTGATTTTCCTGGGTTTGACATGGTAAGTTTTCTGTGAGACGATATATATGGTTTTCTTAAAAGTTCATTCTCATGAATTTGAGTAGCTGGGTTCTTTCAAGTTTGTTTTATTTACTAAAGTACCTAGCGCAAAATGCACCAAAACATAGAGTGGTAGTTTTATATAAATGGTCATGAGTTTGTATTGTTAATATAATTGTCGATCCACTTATAATTTGGAGTTATCATTAGAAAAAGGTGGCCTCTTTGTGATTTAAAAAAAGAAGACATAGAGAAATTAAGAATCACATGGCTTCAGTAAAAAGTGAGACGGAACTCAGAATTTAAGATCTGGACTCGAAACTCTCCAAAATGAAGATATCTTGAGAAGACTAACAAAGGTGGCGTGGAAAAACATAAGCTACTCGATCAAGTAGAAGTAGAAGCAAGAAAATCCTTGTCATATAAACTAACAGGTAAGTCAAAATATGGAATCACAGAAAATAAATTAAGCTCATTAATTTGCCTTGAAAGCATAATTTTTTGTTTTTTATTTATTTATTTATTTATTTATTTTTGTAGTGACAGAGTCTCATTTTGTCACACTTGGTAGAGTGCCGTAGTGTCACAGCTCACAGCAACCTCCAGCTCTTGGGCTCAGGTGATTCTCTTGCCTCAGCCTCCCAAGTAGCTGGGACTACGGGCGCCTGCCACAACGCCCGGCTACCTGAAAGCATAATTATTAGTGGGACAGGTTCATGGAATTAGTGGCATGGGAAAGCTAACTAGGCAATAAAATTTTGGAAGATGACACCGGAAAATGAATGTACTTTTAAAGTGTTTATCCAGGACCATTTATGTCTCTCCCCCTTCTTTTGGTTTTATAGGGGTTTCCCCCCTTAATATTTACATGTCGTTAATTTGTTCTTCTAGTCTTTCAGCTATTTTTGAAGTTTTATGATTTGGAAAGTGATACTGTTGTCCACTTGCTTATCACCATTCCCGTAAATAAAAATATTAATGAATTTAACTGCTTTTTAGAGGACAACCACTTAACTGAAAAGGGCCAAGTCCTCTTCCTACACCTGCTACTCTGAGCACCTTCTGGTGATCAGTAAATTAACCTTCCTTGATGGTGACCTTTGGGATTATCAGTAGAGGGCACCTTGGGACCAATGATCTTTTTTTTTTTGAGACCAGTGATCTTTTGTAGGTCCAATTCTACCCACATTCATGTGTGTGAAATGGGGAGTGATTAACAATGGAATGAAGGAAACCACCTTTTAAGTCACAAGGTGGTTAATAATAATACTTAGCCTGAAGGTCTGGAGTATGGAAGATAAAGGCAAGGTCCCCTCTGCTCCCTCAGTAACAATATTAGGAGCTCTTTGCCTTTGGAACTGCCTTGGTTCTTTTTGATCACTAACTCCACTATAGCGTGTACTCTGAATTATTCCTCAGTGCTAAATGCATGATTTTTCCCACAAAATGAGTGGGAAACACAGGCAGTGAAAGGAAATGGGGAAAATGTCTTTGAGGAATGTTTTTATTAAATCTCTACATTGGTTTACTAAATACAAGTATTTCTAGTTTTTTTTGTTTTAGTTAAAACTTTGTGGCAGCACCTGTGGCTCCAAGGAGAAGGTTGCTGGCCCCATATACTGGAGGTGGCAGGTTCAAGCCCAGCCCTGCCCAAAAACTGCAAAAATCTTTGTATTGTACCACATATGTATTTCATGAATATAAAAGGATGTTTTGACAAACAGGGTGGCCACTGAGTTTGTGCACAATTTAAAATAATTGTCTAAACTATTTTAAATTGAACATAACTAAGACAATTTTTTTTTTTTTTTTGGGACAGAGTCTCATTTATTGCCTTTGGTAGAGGGCCATTGTATTATAGCTCACAGCAACCTCAAATTCTTGGGCTCTAATGATTCTCTTGACTCACCCTCCCAAGTAGCTGGGATTATGGGCGCCTGCCACAACGCCTGGCTATTTTTAGAGACAAGGTCTCGCTCTGGCTCACGTTAATCTCAAACCTGTGAGCTCAGGTAATCCACCCGCCTCAGCCTCCCAGAGTGCTAGGATTATAGGCGTGAGCCACCACCCAGCTAAGACAACTATTTTAAAATGCACATAAACTCTATGGACACCCTGTATTTACACATAGTGAAATGGCTATTACAGTCAAACAGATTAACATCATTTTACTTCCCCTTTAAATCCAAGTCTTTCGAATGGCATCCTCAGGAGTCTTACAAGTAGAGCTATATTCCAGAAGGCAGAAAGTGTTAACCTGTTAAGAGACATCCTAGACAGCCATTTTTCTGACCTCTTACTTTGAGTTACTTTTTTCACCTAAATTTCCCTAGCAATGTATGTGCTTCTTTAGAATGATTTTAACATTATAACTGCATCCAGTAGGCATGCTCTGACACATTTTCAGAGTTAAAACTCTGCTTAATGGGCTGTTCCATTTACTCTGATGGCAACATTTTTTAAAGGGTAATAATTTAAGAAAATTGAAATACTAAGCATTTGTCTTTTGCAATCTGAATGGAACTATGGAGAAGGCCACAGAGCTCACTATCAAACTTCCTGTGGACAAATACAGACCAGATCTTCATTTACCACGTGCACTATATGAGGCCAGTCATAGAGTAAATGGAATTCTTAATAATGGCTTAAGTCTCAACAGAGAATGGATTCTAGGAGAAATCTTAATGATCCCTACCTCATGCAAAGGGACTTCAAATAATGGCATGAAGAACTATATGACCAAGGTTAGTTATCTTTTTTCCTCTGGGTTTCAAATTTCTGTTAGAATTCTTTTGAGTTTGGTGGAAAACAGAGTTGTTTAATTGATTTAAGCTTGCTAAATAACGGTTATAATTATCTGTGTTAGTAAAGAGAGGAAGGGGAAATGTTACAGTTTTCTGAAGCCCTTCCAGCTCTCATTTTCAACAGATAACCATTTGTTAGTGTTGTTCAGTTAATGACATTTTAAATTTCCTGAAAATCTGCATTTAAGTTAGATCTTAGAAGTTGAATGTTATACCTTGGTAAGAGGCCTCTGGCTTAGTTTCTAGATGATTTTATCTTGTCTATAGTTGATAATACTTACAAGGATTTGCTCTACCATCTCAAATTTTCCAACCTTAATCATTAGTGAATAACTGACATATAAACACATAAGCACATGTGCATGTTTATTATTTATCAGAATCTCAAACAAATAAGTTGTATAAATTAAATAAACCTGCAATATAAAAAAGACAAGGTTTTGTTTTTAAATTAAGAGTTTGTCATTTTCTTACAGAAGAGTACATCCTCAATTGTTATGGTACTTTGCAGCATTTTTATTTGAATTGTTCTACAATGTACCTTTTTTTTTGAAAATAGGTAAATCAAGCAAATATTTGAAGTTTTAAAATGACATTCACTTTTGGATGTCTATTTTGTCATCGCTCGAATGATTGATGATTAGGATGGCAATGATATCAAGTCTTTAAATAGCAACTACATCTAAACAAATTCAA
>CAUYTI010025915.1:0-14790 GCA_963575145.1 Galago senegalensis
GTGCCTGTGGTCCCAGCTACTTGGGAGGCAGAGGCAAGAGACTCGCTTGAGCCCAGGAGTTGGAGGTTGCTGTGAGCTGTAATGCCACGGCACTCTACCCAGGGGGACAGCTTGAGGCTCTGTCTCAAAAAAAAAAAAAAATCCATTAATGAAGTGGCACTGTGCTAGGCCATGCTTTGTGTGTATTATTCCTATACCAATTTTATAGATCGGGAAATGCACCACAACCCAGATAGGGACCCATATAACTTCAAAGCCAGTGTGCCAAGTTGAGACATTAACCCTATGGTCACACTGAGCTCCTCTGCCACCCTCAGGAGAAGGGTCACACCCTCCTCTAGCCCCTCTCTAGTCTTGGCGGTTTTTGTCTTTCAGGTACATTGTGATCATTAGGCCCTGCTCACAGGCTGCAGTGATGAATGCATGCCTCAGCCTCCCAAGTAGCTGGGACTACAGGCACCCACCACAACGCCTGCTATTTTTTGTTGTTGTTGCAGTTACTGTTTAGCTGGCCCGGGCCAAGTTTGAACCTGCCAGCCTCAGTGTATGTGGCTGGTGCCATAACCACTGTGCTACAGACACCGAGCCAAAAACCCTAGATTTTTGGTGACTAAAGGTAATGTGATATTCTGAATTGGATCCTGGAAAAGAAAAGGAATATCAGCAGAAAAACTAGTGAAATCTGCATTTTTACAAAAACTACCAACTGATGTCTCTGTTTCTTTTTTGAGACAGAGTCTCACTTCATTGCCCTTGGTAGAGTGCTGTGGTGTCACAGCTCACAGCAACCTCCAACTCCTGGGCTTAGGTGATTCTCTTGCCTCAGCCTCCTGAGTAGCTGGGACTACAGGCACCTGCTGCAACGTCGAGCTATTTTTTTGTTGCAGTTTGACCGGGGCCAGGTTTGAACCCACCACCCTCGGTATATGGGGCCAGTGCCCTATTCACTGAGCCACAGGCGCCTCCCTGAAGCCTCTGTTTTCTTCTCCTATAAAATTTATTAAAGTGTTGGCAGAGGATGCAGTGTAATACATCTGGAAGGAGATGTTACTACACTATTAGAACGGTTTCCCCAGTTCACTTAGGATTTTTATTGACTAGGGTTGGGGAGATGGGAGCCATTACTAGGTCTCTACAAAGGCTCTGCTATGTACATTTACTTGAAATTAAAATGATTTTCTACTTCTCTTTTCTTTGAAAGACACTTATAAAATTATAAGTAGTTTTCACTGAATCCAAGTTCTAGATTGCTTCCTCAATTGCCCTGCTGCAAACATACAATGCATATTTGTTAATTCTTCTATATTCATTTTTCCCAGTTGGAAAATGGGTAGAGCCCTATTATCTATTCTATCCTTATCAATATAATTATAGAAATAATTCTTGCAAGTTATTTTTCCAAAGTAGATAATAGATCAAGTGGAGAGTTAAAAATTTGTGAAATTTAAGTCTACATAAAGGGCTTTTTTCTAAAGAAGCACATTGGTAATTTACCAGTTTCAAAATAGCAAACTGAAGTTCAGCGTTAGCTAAAGATAGCAGTCACTGAGATTGGGGTCTGCAGACTCCCCCTCTACCGCCTGGGCTAACTCTCCACTTGATTTGCTGAGAGCTTTTGGTCATTATTTGTATTTAGTCTGTCAGTAACTTGAAGCAGACACAAAGGAGGACAAGGTGAAACAGAAGACAGGCCTCAGAGATGCCTCCTGTAATGGGGGAAAGCCAGTTATAACACAAGAGGCAGTGGCAGTGGGGGTGGGTGTGCTTATCTCCACAGGGCTAGGAAGGAATGAGCCATTCAGGGTCACTATCCTCTTCTGCATCTTCAGCATTTCCCACCACGGTTCCTGTCTCAGGTTCACCCAAATATCGCAGGGGCCTGCCTTTTCCCCAAGTGCTAAGTACTCTCTTCCCTAGGCTCCCTTTGTTGTTCATGTCAGCCCCTCTGTTGTCAGAGACCTGGCAAAGGAGCCCTGGGTGTTTATTAAAGGGAAGATCAGGAAAAGGCAGCCCAGGGGAGTTGATGGCTCCACTTCCACCTTGAATACCCAGGCTGTTTGCCCCTTTGATCCTGGCCTCACTTTGATTTCATCCCTTCTGGCTGCCTAGGCCTCTCTAGTTTCTGAAGTTCATTTCAGAACCAGTGGTTTCAGAGACTGAAAGACAATACCCCCAATACATACACACACACACACACACACACACACACACACACACACACACACACACACACGAAAGGGATTAATGTGACAGGAAAGGGATAAAAAGTTAGGAAGCCTATTTTTGTTTTTGCTTAGTCAGAACCATATAAATTTAAATAGCAAATACAAAATAGATTCTGAACCCAATGTGTTGTTTAAAAAACAAACAATTCCTGGCTCAGCGCCTGTGGCTCGAGTGGCTAGGGCGCCAGCCACATACACCCAAGGTGGTGGGTTTGCATCCCCAGCCCGGGCCCGCCAAACAACAATGATGGCTGTAACCAAAAAATGGCCAGGCGTTGTGGCGGGCGCCTGTGGTCCCAGCTACTTAGGAGGCTGAGGCAGGAGACTCGCTTGAGCCCAGGAGTTGGAGGTTGCTGTGAGCTTGATGCCATGGCACTCTACCCAGGGGGATAGTTTGAGGCTCCGTCTCAAAAAAAAAAAAAAAAAAAAGAGAATCGCTTAAGCCCAAGAGTTGGAGGTTGCTGTGAGCTGTGACGGCACAGCACTCTACCTAGGGCGACATAGACACTGTCTCAAAAAAAAAAAAAAAAAAAAGAAAGAAAGACACAGTCCTTTCCTCTAGCAGCTCACCTATGACAGCTTTACTCCCTTTTCCTCCCTACCTGACAAATTCCAGAGAATTAATGGGCTTTCTTCTCCTGCTCACTACTTCCACCTCTTCAGCCATCCTACAGCAGTTCACACATATCTCACTATTCAAAGTGTGGTCCTCAAACTGCCAGCATCACCTAAGAACTTGTTAGAAATCCAGAAGCTAAGATCTTTACTCAATCGGAATCTACATTTTAACAAGGACCCTGGATGAATCATAGGCATGTTAAAGTTCTATAAGCACTTAATCCAGCACACTTAAGCTGTCCTCAATATTGTCGACCGAGATGGACGTCCAGCATCTAGCAAGGTACCTAGGTGACAATAAAGAATAATGCGAACTGAGCTTGCTTAACTCCCTGATGAGCAGTTAGGCCGGCCTCACCTGGACTGACAAAGGGCAGGTCCCTCCCCTCTTCCACGTCCTCTCCTGCAGTTCCCACGCCAGGCCCGCCCCACCCCTCCCGACACCTTATTCCAGAGTCTCAGGGCGAAGTCCCGGGCCGGCCCGCTGAGGTCCAAGGTATCGGTGTCTCGTAGTCGCTGCACGAATTCCTCGGCCGACGCGCAGCGCTGTGCTGTACCGATCAGAAACTGAGCAACGTGCCGCTCGCTCAGCCCTAGCACCGAGTGCAGCTCGTCCTGAACCCAGCGCTCCAGGCCCGCTGGCGTCGCCATGGCGACCGGCGCTCTCAGCTCCTGGCCCCGAAGTGTCCAGAGCAGCCGAGCTGGCGGTCGGGCCGGTCGGAGGCCTGGAGCCTTTGGCCAGAGCTTCAGCTCCGGAAGAGAACTGCCTTTTGATCTCTGGATTTCTTCTCCGACAAGCCTTCTTCCCGCAACGCAGAGCCCGGAAGGAGCTGCGCTTTTCTGGCCCAAGCACTACGGTGGCCGAGCGAGTCCAAACTTTATGGAACGGTACCAGAATACATTTTCCCTCATTTCTACCTCCATCCAATCTCTCTGCTGCCCCCTGATGGTCATTCTGTGAGTCCTTCACTCACACGTTCATTCAACGAAGAAATGAGCGCCTGATGTGTGCTCATTCATTATTTTCAATCGCTGGACCAGATCGCAGAGAACAAATCAGACAAAAAATTCCTTATGGGCTCAGCGCTCGTAGCACAGTGGTTATGGCGCCAGCCACATACAAATAGGGTGGCGGGTTCTAACCCGGCCCGAGCCAGCTAAACAATGACAACTGCAACAAAAAATAGCCGGGCATTGTGGCAGGCGCCTGTAGTCCAGTCCTAGGTACTTGGGAGGCCGAGGCAAGAGAATCGCTTAAGACCAAGAGTTTGAGGGTTTTGTGAGCTGTGACGCCATGGCACTTTACCGAGGGCTACAAAGCGAGACTCTGTCAAAAAAAAAAAAAAAATCCTTATGAGTTTACATTTGGGAGTGGAAGGAGATAAGATACATAATAAATACGTAAGTTTTATGGAGCCAAAAATAATGCAAGGTAAGTGGGGGGTCGGGGCGCAGATTTGATTTTTAATTGGAAAATCGTTGGGCCCCTGTGGTTCATTGGGTAGGGCGCCAGCCCCATATACCGAGGGTGGCGGGTTCAAACCCAGCCCTGGCCAAACTGTAACAAAAAATAGCTGGGCGTTGTGACGGGCGCCTGTAGTCCCAGGTACTCGGGAGGCTGAGGCAAGAGAATCGCTTAAGCCTAGGAGTTGGAGGTTGCTGTGAGTGGTGTTAACACCACGGCACTCTACCAAGGGCGATATAGTGAGACTCTGTCTCTACAAATAAATAAATAAATAAATAAATTGGAAGATCGCCAGTGGCTCAAGCCTGTAAATTTAGCCACTCTAGGAGGCCAAGAGTGGATCATTTTAGCTCGGCCTCTCCTAAAAATAAAAATTAGAAAAACTGGCTCGGCGCCTGTGGCTCAAGCAGCTAAGGCGCCAGCCACATACACCTAAGGTGGCGGGTTCGAATCCAGCCCAGGCCTGCCAAAACAACAATGACGGCTGCAACCAAAAAATAGCTAGGCGTTGTGGTGGGTACCTGTGGTCCCAGCTACTTGGGAGGCTGAAGCAGGAGACTCACTTGAGCCCAGGAGTTGGAGGTTGCTGTGAGCTGTGATGTCACAGCACTCTACCTAGGGGGATAGCTTGAGGCTCCGTCTCAAAAAAAAAAAAAAAAATAGAAAAACTAGCTGAGCGTCCTGGCAGTCACCTGTCGACCCAGCTACTCCAGAGGCTGAGACGGGACAGCACTCACTATAAACTGGGGCAACAGAGTGAGACTGTCTCAAAAAAACAATAAACAAACAGGCTTGGCTGTGCCTGTAGCTCTAGCGGCTGGGGCACCAGCCACATACTCTGGAGGTGGTGGGTTCCAATCCAGCCCGGGCTTGCCAAACAACAATGACAACTGCAAGCAAAGCATGGCCAGCCCTTGTGGAGGGTGCCTGTGGTCCCAGTTGCTTGAGAGGCTGAGGCAGGAGAATCTCTTAAGCCCTAGAGTGTGAGGTTCCTGTGAGTTGTGATGCCACCGCACCCTACCAAGGGCGACATAGTGAGACTCTGTCTCAAAAACAAACAAAAACAACAACAAAAAACACGAAATTGGAAAATCGGGTTCATTTACTAGAATTGGTCCCAGCTGCAGTAGTGAATACAGGTTAGTCATAGAGAGAACTTTGAATCAAGAAGAAACTTGGAAACTGCATAAAGTTGTTAAAGAAATAAATACCAAACTAAAAAATGGGCAAACTGTATTCTAAATATTTGCTAACAGCTTGAGAAATTCTCTGGTGGCTGCTTATTTAAAAATGAACCAAAAAATCGTTCGGCACATGTGGCTCAAGCAGCTAAGGCGCCAACCACATACACCTGTGCTGGTGGGTTTGAATCCAGCCCAGGCCCGCCAAACAAGGATGACACTGCAACAATAACAACAAAAAACAGCCAGGGGTTGTGGCAGGTGCCTGTAGTCCCAGCTACTTGGAAGGCAGAGGCAGGAGAATCGCTTGAGCCCAGGAGTTGGAGGTTGAAGCCAAAAAAATAAAAAAGAAAAAAGAAGGCTCAGTGCCCGTAGCTCAGTGGTTGGGGCACCAGCCACATATACCAGGGCTGGTGGGTTCTAACCCAGGCTGGGCCTACTGGACAACAATGACAACAACAAAATAGCTGGGCGTTGTGGTGGGTGCCTGTGGTCACAGCTATTTGGGAGGCTGAGGCAAGAGAATCACTTAAGCCCATGTGTTTGAGGTTGCTGTGAGCTGTGGTGCCACAGCATTCTACCGAGGGCAGCACAGTGAAACTTTCTCAAAAATAAATAAATAAATAAATAAAATAAGCCGAACTTGTCACTTGCCGTTCTGCTGTCCATCTCTGTTTAACCCTGCTTCATACTTTTTTTTTTCGGAGACAGAGTCTCAAGCTTGTTGCCCTGTGTAGAGTGCTTGGCATCACAGCTCACAGCAACCTCTAACCCTTGGGCTTAAGCTATTCCCTTGCCTCAGCCTCCCAAGTAGCTGGGATTATAGGAGTCCACCACAATGTCCAGCTATTGTTTTGTTGTTGCTGTTGTTGTAGTTGTCATTGTCTGGCAGGCCGGAGCTGGATTTGAACCCGTCAGCTCTGGTGTATGTGGCTGGCGCCCTAGAAGCTGAGCTACAGGTGCCTAGCCACCTGCTTCATACTTAATGATTAGTTGGACTTGTTATACACTACTGTTGAGAAATGAAACATTGTTATTGCAAATAACAGCTGTAGGTCCATCTGTATAGTTGACTTCTTGACTTTTGTTTCTTCCATGACTGTGGGCACCGCTGGCATCTCAGAACTTCCTGCCTGTTTTCCTGGGTTACAAGTGATTAGAATCTTTATCTAATTAGCTACTCATGTAACCATTCTGTTTCCCTCCATATCCACACCTTCTCTGAATTGGCTCATTTTTTCAACACTTTGTTCTCTTGATAGCAAGTTGAAGACCTTTTGGATATGCATATGATCAATTTGTCTAATACATTTTGGTTTTGTAGTAAAGGGGTTAAGGGTCTACTCTGACCAGTCAGAATAGCAAGCAACTTGAAATAGTAGAAGGACTATAACTACTCAATCATGTCTTTTTTAGCCTGGAGAGCTGAAAAACAAAAAGACCTGATGAGTCAAATATAGATGTTCTACATTAGTATAAGGCAGAGATTCTTTGAAATGGGAAAAATCTCCAATATCAAATATACCTGGGTAGTACAACCATGAATCATTGATAGTTCTTAAATCTTCAGGAATATAAAACGCATTGTCTATCAAAGAACATTTTATAAGAAATGCACTTCTGTACATAAGTGCAGTTTTACTTCAGTAAATTTTGCAGCAATTTCAGATTTAGTATTCACGATTTGCTCCAAGTCTTGGAGTAAATGTCTGTGGATTAGCCCCATGGGTTAGGTTGTGTGTCATGCATTACCTCCCTGGTTCCTTGCATTGCAGCAAGCTTTTTTTTTTTTTTTTAAGGGAAGAGGTCTGGCTAGTGCCCAGGTTGGTCTAAAACAATCCTCCAAGGTGGCACCCATAGCTCAGTTGGCCACATATACTGAGGCTGGCGGTTTGAACCTGGCCTGGGACAGCTAAAAAACACAGTGGTTACTGCACCAGCCACATACACCAAGGCTGGTGGGTTCGAAATCTAGCCCGGACCAGCTAAACAATGACAACCACAATAAGAAAATAGCTGGGCATTGTGGCAAAGACCTATAGTCCCAGCTACTTGGGAGGCAGAGGCAAGAGAATCGATTAAGCCCAAGAGTTGGAGGTTGCTGTGAGTTGTGTCGCCACAGCACTCTACTGAGGGCAACATAGTGATACTCTGTTTCTAAACAAACAAACAAACAAACAATCTTCCAGTCTTGGCTTCCCAAAATGTTAGGATTATAGGCATGAGCCACCACACCCTTTTTTTTTTTTTGAGACAGAGCCTCAAGCTGTTACCCTGGGTAGAATGCTGTTGCAACACAGCTCACAGCAACCTCCAACTCCTGGGCTCAAGCAAGTCTCCTGCCTCAGCCTCCCAAGGAGCTGGGACCACAGGTGCCACAATGCCCCGCTATTTCTTTTTTTTTTTTGGTTGCAGCCATCATTGTTGTTTTTTTGGTGAGCCTGGGCTGGATTCGAACCCACCACCTTAGGTGTATGTGGCTGGCACCTTAGCCACTTGAGCCACAGGCACCGAGCTGAGCCACCACACCCTTCCTGCAGCAGACTTACGAATACTGGAACCCTTCAAATCAGAGTGTCCTGTGCTTCCAATTTTTCAGCTCTTTTCATCGAATCATTCACTTTTTTCAGTCATTCATTCTAGAAATAATTTTGTGTGCCTACTGAGTTCCAGGAATGGGGATATGTCAGTGAACCCAAATGACAGTTGGCCTTCATGGCTGTTCCAGTCTAGTGAATGCAACTGCCCTCTCTCATGTTGCCTGCTTGTCTTGCATGAAACCCATGCACAGCTTCTCAGACCACTTTCTCCATGTTAGTGATGAGTTAGTTCCTGGTTTATCCCTCTCATTTTCCCCTCTGACAGCCACCAGAGCTTCCCCTCACATGCACTTTCTCTTCCTTAAGAACCAGCAGGAGAGTGGGTAGAGCTCCATTTTATTATGGAGAATTAACAAACAAACAAAACAAACAGGCAATTAATAAAGAAGGCATAATGGGGGAGGAGAGTTAGGTGCCTTCTTAGTCACTCCATACCACCCCAATTCAATTGTGAACCACTAGGAGGACCAGAATTAAATAACTATCATAGGGTACAGAGTTATGATTCTTAGCCTTCCCTCCTGGGGAAAACTGAGGCAAAGTAATACTGAGCAAAAGTGGAGGAAGCCACCCCAGTTCTGGAGGGGACAGAGGAGAGGATTCCACGCATCATAGCAAGTGTGGCTTGTAAACCTGGGACTTTGGCGGGTAGGGCTGGGAGCTGATGTATTTGTAAACCAGGCTATGGCCAAGAGAGGAGGCAGGAGCTGTAAACAAAGTGGGCAATAACCTAGAGAACAGGAGGGAGTGCTTGTAAATGGAAGTGGATCTTGGCCTCCCAGGGAGATGAGTGCTTGTAACTGGAGAGTCTCCACAGGACAGTGGGGAGTCAAGGAAGGTTAAAAGGAAAGTGTACCTTGCCATGGAGATGGGAGGTGTCTATCTCCACTCTCAATGAGTTCTGTGCTCCGCCCAAGGGTTTGCTGCTCACTCTTGAGCCACTTACGATGCACCAGCATGTTTAACCCCACCCACACCAGTGACCTCAGTTTAGGATGGAAATTGAGCAAATAGCTTTGACCCCAGGAAGAGGATGGGGAAAGCAAGTTGGAAGATGTTGGTTGCCCTTCCCTGCCAGGCTCAGGATCTATCTTCTCCAAATTTTCTGGGCTCCAAGATCTTCAGTTCTAGGAAGAAGAGAGGTATGTACCCATGTTGGAAGAAGGTCACCGCCGGCAGGACTCATCTGTGGGAGAGGGGCAATAATGATGGAGAATGAATGAGGGCTTCTGCCTCTTGCCCTCTTCTCTGAACCTAAGGGCAGCTGGCATACAGCAAGTCCTATATCTTTCAGGTACTACCAGTGTCAACAACCATCACTCATTTAGCTTGAACTCTGTGCCAGGCATTCTTATAATTCATTTTTTTTTTGAGATGAGGTTTTACTTATTAACCGTCGGTAGAGTGCTATGAAGTCACAGCTCACAGTAACCTCCAGCTCTTGGGCTTAAGTGATTCTCTTGCCTCAGCCTCCCGAGTAGCTGGGACTACAGGCATCCGCTACAACACTTGGCTATTTTTTTGTTGCAGTTAGGCCGGGGCTGGGTTTGAACCTATCACCCTCAATATATGGGGCTGGCACTGTACTAAGCCACAGGTGCCACCCTTATAATTCATTTTTTAAATCTCATGATAACTCCATGACAGCTTAAGTAATTTAACATGCAGCCATGGTTCCAACTTCACAGAAGTTACTTAATCTTTTCAACAAGTCCAGAAAGTAGTTATTGAAAGGTGGCCTTACTAGCTTGGTGCCTGTGGCTCAAGTAGCTAAGGCGCCAGCCATATACACCTAAGGTGGTGGGTTCGAATCCAGCCTGGGCCCGCCAAACAATGATGGCTGCAACCAAAAAATAGCCAGGCATTGTGGTGGGTGCCTGTGGTTCCCAGCTACTTGGGAGGCTGAGGCAGGAGACTCGCTTGAGCCCAGGAGTTGGAGGTTGCTGTGAGTTGTGATGCCATGGCACTCTACCCAGGGGGACAGCTTGAGGCTCTGTCTAAAAAAAAAAAAAAAAAAAAAGAAAGGTGGTGTTACTAATAATCTTTTTTTTTTTTAAGAGACAGAGTCTTACTTTGTCACCCTCAGTAGCGTGCCATGATGTCACAGCTCACAGCAACCTCCAGCTCTTGGGCTTAGGCGATCCTCTTGCCTCAGCCTCCTGAGTAGCTGGGACTACAGGCTCCCACCAGAACGCCCGGCTATTTTTTTTTGTTACAGTTTGGCCAGGGCAGGATTTGAACCCACCACCCTCAGTATATGGGGCTGGCGCCCTACCCACTGAGCTACAGGAGCCACCTACTAATAACCTATCTAACAGTAAAATAAACTATCACACAGAAAGTTAAGGAAACAAAGTCACAGCACATAATTGCCTCTCTGAAGTGAAAACTCACAAGTACTCCCTTTACTTTGTTTAATTAAAACACCTGTGGCCCAAGAGTTTGAGGTTGCTGTGTGATAAAGATGCTATGGCACTGTACTGAGGGTGACCAAGTGAGACTCTGTCTCAAAAAATAATAATAAAATAAAAAATAAAAACAAAATAAAACAAATATAACCAGGCATTGTGGCAGGCGACTTTAGTCCCAGCTACTTGGGAAGCTGAGGCAAGAGAATTACTTAAGTCCAAGAGTTTGAGGTTGCTGGGAGCTGTGATGCCATGGCACTCTACCAAGGGTGACATAGTGAGAGTGTCTCAAAATAAATAAATAAAGAAAATAAAAATAGAAAAACTAGCCAGGCACATGGAGGATGCCTGTAGTCCCAGCTACTTGGGAAGTGGAGGCAAATGGCTCTCTTGATCCCAGGAGTTTGAGGTTGCTGTGAGTAGTGATGCCACTGCACTCTATCCACAGCGACAGAGTGAGAGTAGGTCTATATAAATGAATAAATAAATGAATGAATACATACCTACATACACCACTTCCCAGGCCAGCACTTCATTTGTAGGATATAGCGACTCCCTCCTCTCTCTCTCAAATAAAATAAACTTTCTTTCCTAAACTACAACTATCCTACTCCTGGCTCGGCGCGCATAGCACAGTGGTTACTGCACTAGCCACATACACCGAGGGTGGCAGGTTTGAACCCCGCCCAGGCCAGCTAAAAACAACAATGGCAACTGCAACAAAAAATAGCCCGGCGTTGTGATGGGCACCTGTAGTCCCAGCTACCTGGGAGGCTGAAGAAGAGAATCTCTTAAGCCCAGTTTGAGGTTGCTGTGAGCTGTGACACCATGGCACTCTACCGAGGGCAACATAGTGAGACTCTGTCTCAACAACAACAAACAAACAAAACTATTCTACTCCTGGTGTGAGAAATCTTTCTCCAATCTCTGCTGTGAGCGCCTCACAAGTTCCCACCCTAACAGTTATTTTTTTTTCTTTTCTTTTCTTTTTTTTTTTTGAGACAGAGCCTCAAGCTGTCCCCCTGGGTAGAGTACCGTGGCATTACAGCTCACAGCAACCTCCAACTCCTGGGCTCAAGTGAGTCTCTTGCCTCCGCCTCCCAAGTAGCTGGGACCACAGGCGTCCGCCACAACGCCCGGCTATTTTTTGGTTGCAGCCGCCATCGTTGTTTGGCGGGTCCGGGCTGGGGATTCGAACCCGCCACCTTTAGGTGTACGTGGCTGGTGCCTTAGCCGGTTGAGCTATAGGCGCTGAGCCCCTAACAGTTATTAGTAACCACATTTTATAAATAATAAACTCCTATCAGAAGTCAGGTGGTTTCTTTGAGGTCACACAAGAGACAAACTGGAATTCAAACTCAGGCCTGTCTGGCCCTAACCCTGTGTTTTTAATCAAATTGAAGCACTCAGAAGGAGGTCTGGTTTTGAAACCTGAATACTCAGTGTGCAATTCATTTTCCAGGACCTAAGTTTTCCCTCCAGTTTAAGGCACTGGTTGCGCTAGGGACCCTGCCAAGCCCCTCAAGCGCCTACGGAAATCCTCCCCTTCCCTCTCGGAGCGCGGGGCCACTCTGACACCAGGGGGCGCCCTCGGGCCGGCGGAGCTCCGCTCACCCACGATCAGGGCCTTGGTGCGCAGCCCGCCCTGGAGCTCCGGCTGCAGCAGCAGCAGCTCCTCTTCATCCTCTTCGTCGTCGGGTTGGGCCGCTGGGGGGTGGCATGTACTGGGGACCTCGGGCTCCGGGCCCAGCTCCTCCAGCACAGAACTCTCAGAGGGGTATTGGTACGTGGTCTCCAGGGCTGTCTCGTTGAAGGAGATCTTGAGCTGAGGGAGGTAAAGGGAGTTGGAGACACGCTCAGCGCCGGAAGTCAGGAGGAAGCCCAGGGGGGAAGCCCAGGAAGGCTGCAGGGGCCCAGGTGGAGGGGGGGTTCCAGACTGGACTTAGGCACCCTGCTGACTCTTCTCCCCATCCACTTGGGATCTAGTTTTCTTTTCCATACTGGCTCTCTAGCCTAGACTTCCCTCTTCAATCATCATTTCAAACACATCGGACTTTGGCTTGTGGCTTTGGCAGGGGCCTGAGAAACAGAAGGGAGGAACGTAGAACTAAGTTCCCTGTGAGAAACAGAAGGGTTAAAAAAAATGAAAATACATGGTGCTGGCTCGGGGCCTGTAGCTCAGGAGCTAGGGCGCCCGCCACATAGCCACATACACCTGGACTGGTAGGCCCAGCCCCAGCCTGCCAAACAACAATGACAACTACAATAAAAAAAACAGCTGGGCCTTGTGGCGAGTGCTTGTAGTCCCAGCTACTTGGGAGGCTGAGGCAAGAGGATTGTTTGAGCCCAAGTGTTTGAGGTTGCTGTGAGCTGTGATGCCACAGCACTCTACCCAGGGCGACATAGTGAGACTGTGTCTCAAAAAAAAAGAAAAGAAAAAGAAAACAATTGGTGCTGTGATCAGAATTGAGTCTTTGGACACTGGGGGCAATTAGGTAGCCTTTTAGATGAGGCAAGGTTTGAGCTGGCCAGGCACTTAAGAGCTGGTTGAGAGAGTCCCAGCTAAAAGCAAGGTTTTCATACCCTCAGCTTCTTGCTATCTCCTAGGCAGCTGCCTGCTCCCACTCCCTTCACTCCTCTCTTATCCACAGCAAAGGGGGCTAAGGGCCTGGGAAGGGGTAAGAGATCAACAAAAAGGCTCAGAGGAACCAAGAGACTCTCCAGTACACAGGGGAGAAGATGAGTCCCTAAGTCCCTCAGAGATACAGCTGGGAGAGGTGACAAGGGCAGAGAGTAAAGTCCATACAAACCTAGAGTAGGGGTGGAGAGGGGGCCAAAAGGAATAGTAGACACAGAGGGGAATGGTAGATTCAGAGGCAAAAGGCCAGAGATGAGGCAGAAAACTCTCCAAAACACACTGTCTCAGTCGGGCATGGTGGTCACTCCTGTAATCCTAGCACTCTGGGAGGCTGAAGTGGGAGTGAGAGACCCTGTCTCTGCTAAAAACAGAAAATTAGCTGGACATTTTGGCATGCGACTACAGTCCCGGCTACTGAGAAGACTGAGGCAGAAGGATCGATTGAGCCCAGGAATTTGAGGTTGCAGTGAGCTGATTATGCCCCTGTACCCCACCAGGGGCAACAGATTGAGACTGTCTTAAGTGAACAAACAAGCAAACAAAAAACAACCCCCCCCATAATGTCCCAAGAGCAGGGCGAGGCACAGCTGTTCTCACTGCCTCTCTACCCTTCCCCTTTGCCCTCTTAAGAAGCTCAGGGGGAAGGGGCAGGGTGGGATTAAGTCTGGGAGCCAAAGGGATTAGGGAGACAAACAGGATTCTATGTGTACTACTTGGAAAGGCCCAGATGATCTACTCAGGCCTTCCCCTGGCATCTGTTTAGGAAATCTTGGGGCTGAACCCTACATCTCTGAGTCTCTGCATGAACTGGAGTATGAGAAGCTAGGAAGGTGACTGAACAGGTGATTGCCAAGGACTGTATGAGATATGACACCTTAGTCCCACGGGGAGCTGGAACTCAGGGACTGTACGTGTCACTTCTTGGCTACAAACCCTGCAATGGCTCCCATTTCACTTGCAGTGAAAGCCAGGGTCTGACCAAAGCTTACAGGGTGTTCCCAATGTGCCATCCTGCCTTTACCTCTCTGGCATCCATCTTTACACTAGTCACACTGGCCTTGGTTTCATCTGAGCCCAACACGTACACTATCACCTCAGGGCCTTTGCACTGGCTGTTCCTTCTGTGTGCAATGCTCTTCTCCCAAATGTCCCCATGGTTCCTCCCTCCTGATGGCTCTATTCTGAAGTTGACACATTCACTTCCCCTGCCTCTTGACTCTCAATATTCCACTTATCCCTGTTCTTATATTTTCCCCATAATCACTTACCACCTAAAATATTTGCTTATTGGGCTGGGTGCAGTGGTTCATACGTGTAATCCTACCACTCTGGGAGGCCGAGAGTGGATCCCAGAGAGATGGACTGCCTGAGCTCACAGGTTCAAGATCAGCCTGAACAAGAGTGAGACCCCATCTCAAAAAATAGCTGGGTGGCTCGGCGCCTATAGCTCAACCGGCTAAGGCGCTAGCCAAGTACACCTAAGGTGGCGGGTTCGAATCCCCAGCCCGGGCCCACCAAACAACAATGACGGCTGCAACTAAAAAATAGCCGGGCGTTGTGGCGGGCGCCTGTGGTCCCAGCTACTTGGGAGGCGGAGGCAAGAGACTCACTTGAGCCCAGGAGTTGGAGGTTGCTGTGAGCTATAATGCCACGGC
>CAUYTI010025916.1:0-20045 GCA_963575145.1 Galago senegalensis
GCGCCTGTGGTCCCAGCTACTTGGGAGGCGGAGGCAAGAGACTCGCTTGAGCCCAGGAGTTGGAGGTTGCTGTGAGCTGTAATGCCACGGCTCTCTACCCAGGGGGACAGCTTGAGGCTCTGTCTCAAAAAAAAAAAAAAAAAAAAAAAAAGGTGATTCAGAATTGACCATAATTTAAATGACAAAATTCTAAATATATTAAGTTCTTTATTATAATAATTTGCTATACATACTATATGTATGCTTTTTACTTTTAGAAGTTTTTGTAAATTGCTGTGTGGTATACTCTCTGCTTTGTTATGTATGGAATATAGAAATATGTAGTAAAAAACTTTGTTTTTACCATTTAAAAATTTAGTCAATTTCTAAGATTTTCCATGCTGGGTTTTGTGGCATAAACCTTTCAGAAATATATATTAGAAATAATTTCAGTAAGTATTCAATGAAACTTTGTTTCTAGAACTCTTAGTTGTATATGACATCTGAATATATTTTTATATGCCAGCATGAATGTTATCTCACTTACCTTGATCTAATGTAATAATATTACTAGTTCACATCCATAGATACTTTATAGTTTACACAAGCATATTGACATATTTTAAATATAGCTTCTTTTGACACTTTGCAAGAGGCAAAGAATGTAGGTTCCTCCATTTTGTAAAAGAGAAGACTGAGACTGAAATATTAAGGTATTTGGCCTTTAAATGGTTAACTCCTAATGACTCTGAATCGATCCAGTGATTTTTTTCATTTCTTAAAAGTATTAGTTTCTTATGGCTACTGTAATAAATTACCACAAATATAGTAGCTTAAAACCACACAAATTTATTATTTTACAATCTTCAAGATCAGAAGTCCAAAATGAGTCTCACAGAGTGAAAATCAAGGTGTTGGTAGTCTGCTTCTGGAAACTTGACAGGAGAGTCTTACTTCCTTGCCTTTTCCAGTTTCTAGAGTCCACCCACATTTCTTGGCGTATGGCCCCTTCCTCCATTTTCAAAGCCAGCAACATTGGGCCAAGTCTTTTTCACGTTGCCATCTCTCTGGTTTTGACTGTTCTTCTGGGCTATTTCCACATTTAAGGACCCTTGTGATTACATTGGGCCTATCCAGATAATTGTCTCCCTATTTTAAGATTAGCTGATTTAGCAACTTTAATTTAGCCTTAATTCCCATGTAGCCTAACATGGTTCTAGGGATTAGGCAATAGACTTCTTTGGAAGGCCATTCTGTCTACCACACTGTGATAGCTCTTGAATATCCTTAATTGTATAAAGAAATTTGGCTGGGCACCCATAGTTCAGTGGTTAGGGCATTGGCCACATGCTCCAGGGTTGGTGGGTTCAAACCGGCCCGGGCCTGCTGAAAAAAAGGGTAATTTGAGGCAACATTAATTAGCCATTAACTGTTATACCTGAAAGAAAGTTGAATTCTTCATCTAAAAGATGGTTAAATTAGTTATTTTTTTTAGATCCTCTACAAAATATAAATCAACAGATCATGTCATATATTCTTTAACTTGAATGATAGGAGGCAGAGTTATCTCTTATTTTTACTTATGTTGGATAAAATATTAAAATTGTATCTAGTTATAGAAAGGTTTTTAGGGTATAGTTAGAAGATCTCTGAAGAGTCATGGGTAAATTTCAGGTAATCCATAAAGCTTTTGAAATTATGTACAAAATGTTATGTTTTATGTTTATTTTTCTAGAGGAGTAATCCTTTAATAATAATAATTTTCATCAGATCCTCAAAGTGAAGCTATAACCTCAAATAGATTAAGAATCATGGATCTAATAATTTTTTTATGTCTAATTATGTTCTTGGTTTGAGGGGCACAGTTCTTTTGTTTTTGTATAGTTTTTTAATGCATGCAAGTTTATTTTACAAAGTTATGCTTCTTGCTATATGCTAGGGAAGTTATAGTAGTGAATGTAATGAACTTGGAGCTAGTCTTTGTAGAACTTGTTAATTGACACATTCATCTTGTGATTTTTTAAAAACTGTTTTAGTTATTTTTTTTCCTGAACCTTCTCTAATTCTATCATCACTGGGCACTGACCTTTGTGGGAAGGAAAAAAAACTACTTTTTTCCTTTTTGAAATTGGGATTAATTTTGTATATAGTGGAATTCATAGGTGCTTAAGTGTGTGGTTTGAAGAATTTTGGCAAATACATGAACTGTGTGACTAACATACTATCAAAGTAGAGAATACTTGCATCTCCCCAAAGAGTTCTCTCAGTCTCTTTTCTAGCTGTTCCTGCCCCACTTATAAGAGGCTGATTAATACCTATTTCTGTACTTGAGACTAGTTTTGCCCTGTACATGTCAAGAGTTTGGATAATTGTAAAGTACAGTTAGAAATGGAAGTTATGGGGCCAGGCATAGTGGTTCACACCTATAATCCTAACACTCAGGGAGGCCGAGGTGGGTGGATTGCCTGAGCTCACGGGTTTAAGACCAGCCTGAGTAAGAGCGAGACTCCCCCTCTCTAAAAAAAGAAATAGTAGGTATCATGGTGGGCACCTGTAATCTCAGCTACCTGGTGGGCTGAGGCGAGAGCATCACTTGAGCCCAAGAATTTGAAGTTGCTGTGAGCTATTATGCCAGAGAACTCTACAGAGGGCAACAAAGCAAGACTCTGTCTCCAACAAAAAAATAAAAACAGAACAAAGAAATGGGAGTCATTGCCACTCCCCTTTCCCTTGTTTTCTTCCCTTCACTCCCCTACATTCCCATCAGTCAATTACTGTACAGTAGTACTGTGCTTTTATTTGTGGGCATTAAAACAAAGAATACCCAAAATGTTTAATGATAATAATATATATGTATTAGACTTAGTATTGCTTTCATTCGCTTTTTTATCAGGCAGGCCCACACAAGGTTCATACTTGCTGCCCCTGGTGTGCAGGGCCGGTACACTAAGCACTGAGCTATGGCACCTAGCTTAGGCTTGAGTATTGCTAATAAAAGGTGAACTTAATTAAAATTTAATGTTTCCTGTTTTATCTATTCTTTAATTTTAAATTATCTGATTAACCAAGGTTTTGGATGATAACTATTTTAGAAAGGATTCTTCACTATAGCAAAGTCGGATTTGGGATACAGTGGTTGATTTATTTGCACATTTTAAATTCTCACAAAGGATAAAGTTCAGGGAATTTATTTTTAGGATCAGTGTTTCTAAGTATGGGAGAAATTTCACTTCAAGGAATGTAGAGAAGTGGTTGAACAAAGATTTATGAGTTGGGAATTTATTATTTTTTTTGGTTTATTCAAAAAATTTTTTTAAAGTGGGTAGACAGTGGCTTAAATACAGGATTTTTTCTTGGTTTGTTTGTTTTTTGCCTTCATATATAAGCCCAGAAAATATAAATGAGGCAAACTTTGTGTTATATTTTGTGTACAATTTAACTGTAATCTAAAATAATAGTTAAGGCTAAAAGAAACTTTAGCCTTACGCACAAGCAATCAGAAAAGGGAATTCTTTTTTTGTTTGTTTTTTGAGACATAGTCTCACTACATCACCCTTGGTAGAGTGCTGTGGTGTCACAGCTCACAGCAACCTCAAATTCTTAGGCTTAAGTGATTCTCTTGCCCCAGCCTCCCGAGTAGTTGGGTCTACAGGTGCCCGCCACAACGCCCAGCTACAGAAAAGGGAATTCTTACAGCTGTTCTGACAGGGAGACAGACTGTACTCAGGCTTAAGTATGAACTCCCCTTTCACTAGTGGTGAGAGCAGTGAAAAGAAGGGACTGCTGCGTGCTCTTGTAGCCTGCCTTATCAAGCTGCCTGGTGGGTGGGGGATAACTGGGGTGGTGGAACCTCAGTCCCGGATTCAGTTAGTATCTATGGGGAAAAGAGTGTCTTTTTAAAAACTAGACAAGGGATTTGGCTAAAATTCCTAAAAGCAATCTGGGGCATGGCTACCTATATTCACTTTTTATATATTAAGTATTTTTAGAAGAGGCACTGGGCATATTAAGAATGATTGATTCTACTTGATGTCAATCAGACTAGATTTAT
Source organism: Galago senegalensis (assembly GCA_963575145.1). Taxonomy (NCBI): domain Eukaryota; kingdom Metazoa; phylum Chordata; class Mammalia; order Primates; family Galagidae; genus Galago; species Galago senegalensis. Next base: position 4,031 of record CAUYTI010025916.1, read on the forward strand.
GACTTTTCATCTTTCATATTCTTGGGCTTCAGTTTCCAAGATGGACTATAAAATAATGAGGCTTTAAAAAAAATAACAAGAAAGTAAAACCAAAAAACAAAATCATGCCCATGTCTTAGATTTGAATATACTACTGCAGGTCAAATCCCATTATTAACAGTCTCCAAAAAGATAATTAAATGTAAGAACAAATGATTAGGTCAGCCTAGTGAAGTGTCCTCTTACTGACCTCTCATGGGCTTGTACACTAAAGGGAGTCGTAATGATACTTGTAGAAAGGAGCACGCTGCTGCTAGTAGTTCAGAGAAAGAGGTAATTTTACCCCTCCCCCCTTTGGGGTGGTGAACTAGTTAGGTCAGCTTCACTCCTTGGTGTTCTGAAAGCAGTTTTGGTCTGTTTGGGAGTCTGTAGCTCTAGAGGAATTTGAGAAATCTGACATGCTTACTCCACAGAAAATTCAGGTCTTTGGGGGACCAAATGGGGACTACCTATTGGCATTTTTGCTTTTGGTAGGTGTATACATACTTAATGTCTGAAAGATTTCTTATGTTTTTAAAAATTACTGTCATATGTAGCAGGGAGTAGAGAAAAATTTCCTTATTCTTTATATGAATGTGATAGTGGACTTTATGTGTACAAGTAAAAGCAGGTCATAGTTAGGATATGCTTTTGTTTTTTTAGCTGGCTTTAATAAAATTTAGCATGGGGGAGAAAAATTTGATTACTCTTATTATCATACATAGTTTATGTATCTGATTTTTGTTTCTTTGTTATTTAGTCAAAAAATATTCAGTGCCTGCTGCAATAGAGTAGGTAGGCTTTCTGGTACTGGGAATGCAAAGATGAAAAAAAACTTCTGCTTTTGAGAAATATATAGTTTAGTGGCTATCTACTATAGCAGTTGAAACAATTATAATATAAAAGATTTCTACTGCATAGGATCTCGTCTGTCTGATCTTGGAAGCTAAGCAAGCAGGGTGGGCCTGGTTAGGATGGGAGACAGTGCAAAAAATAAATGTGGTATGGGTTTTGCTTTGGTAATTTTGTTACCAAATTAGTGTGTATATATGTATACGTGAAGAAGATAAGGTAACTTTGATACTCTAAAAATTGGTTTTCTCTTGCTAGTAGACATACTGCTGTTTTATTCTTAGGTACAGAGTAGTAGCCTCCATTTGTAAGTGAGAGCTACAGGGGATTGCCCATATTGTTATGCATTTTCTGTAGTAATACATGTATTCCTTCTGGAAACAGAAAAGAACTGGTAGTGTTACTATTATCTTTGCTACTCCTTCCATACTACCACTACTGATAGTTTCAGAGGTTGGATTCAGTCTCAAACTATCTGATGCCAGGTGTGTCTCCTTAACCGACAGGCCGCAAGGAGCAACATCCACTGTGGACAGCATCATTGGAAGTTTATTCTGTAGAATGCTTTCTTACAGATCCTCCTGGAAGGAAGGGTTCTGTAGCCAAGCACGTTTGTAACCTGTTAAAAGTTCTGCCATAAAATCTGGTTAACTCATTTTAATTCTTTATTTCCCAAATTAACTTTATAGTAACTTGACCCTTTTTTTCATTACTCCTTTATTGATATTTTGTGGTTCTCAAACTTTGGTAGACCTAAGAATCACATAGAGCTCTGGACTTTACTCCCATAGTTTCTGATTCAGAAGGGTTGGACAGGGAGTGAGAAATTGCATTTCTAAGTAGTTTCCAGGTACTGCTGATGCTTACCTTGTGCTCTCTTCCTTATGTACCTCCCCATGGCGTTTTGCCTTTAGATACAAGCTCACAGAACTCTTCTGATAGACTGTGATGCTAGTGTTTCCCTGCTGAAAGAACATCTCTTAAAAGTAGTATATAATTGTGTTTATCATAGAAAGAGTTTCGGGGGTGGGGGAGTTTAGATTAACTTTGTTACTCAGGGTAGCAGTATAACTGTTCCTCAGTATCCAGGTTCCAATCCACGGATTCAGCTAACCAAAGATGGAAAATATTTTGGGAAAAAAGAACAATACAACAAAAATAATATAAATAAAAATAAAATAAATAAAAAATTTGCGTGGCATTTACATTGTTTTGTTATTGTGAGTAAACTAGAGATGAATTTAAAGTATACTGGGTAAGGTGCACAGGTTATATGCAGATTCTGTGCCATTTTATGTAAAGGACTTGAGCATCTAAGGATTTTGTTATCTGTCAGATGGTGGGGGAGTAGAGTAGGATGAGAGAAGGGGCATCCTGGAAACCATCTCCCAAGGATACTGAGAGATGACTGTGTTCCCTTTCTGTTACCAGTATTGTATTATTTATTTTTGCTATTTCTGTGAATTTCAGTTTAGCCATTTGTAGGTGGAAATGATTGTTTCTTGGCCTTTTGGCTAAGATACAGTGTAGATGGAAATGATTAAGCCTACCTCCAAAAGGATTAAATAATATAATAAATACAACAGTGCTTAGTAAAGCACGTGATGCATTCCATGTGCTCACTACCTTACTAATTAAGTATAGACTCTGGACCAGTGGTAATACTTAGGAACTTACTAGAAATACAAAATCTCAGGTCCCACCTCAGACTTACTAAAACAGAATCTGCATTACAAAAATGGCCAGGTGGGCTCGGCGCCTGTAGCTCAAGTGGCTAAGGTGCCAGCCACATACACCGTAGCTGGCTGGTTTGATCCAGCCCGGGCCTACCAAACAACAATGACAACTACAGCCAAAAAATAGCTGGGTGTTGTGTCAAGCACCTGTAGTCCCAGCTACTTGGGAGGCTGAGGCAAGAGAATCCAGGAGTTGGAGGTTGCTGTGAGCTGTGATGCCACAGCACTCTACCCAGGGCAATAGTTTGAGGCTTTTTCTCCAAAAAAAAATGGCCAGGTGATTTGTATGCATATTGTTAATACCACATAAGAAGCATTGATACAGGAATGGAAAATGCTACCCTAGTGCAGTATATAACTTATTTTTCATTTTATAAACTGGCTGCTTCTATGTAGATATTACCAGTGGAACATTACTTATTCTGGAGTCCAGAAATCCTTTGACAATATCTTTCATGGTGTTTCCTGACTATAAAATAATGTATGCTATTGTTAAATCTTGAAATAACACATGAAAGTATAATGAAAATTAAAATTGCTGAAAATCTCCTCCCTAAGGTAAATACCATTAACAGTTTGGTGTACTCTTCACTATATCTCTTTATACATGTATATGTGTGCACACAATTTTTTTGGCTTCCCATTTTTATCCGTATTTCTACCTGCCAGATATACCAACCAGGTATTTATCCTCTGGACCTTTGGACAAATTGTGAATATAATAATATGCAAACAAATACAGGGATTTTGTAGTCATTATTTTACAAAATTGGGATTATGTTATAGATACTTGTCTGTGTCTTACTTTTTTCATTTAAAACATTGCGAAGATTCTTCAAGTAGTACATGACACATTGGTTTTCAATGGGCAAATGATCTTCATGTTAAAGATGTTGGACCAGTTGTTGAACTGTTTTTATTGATGGTCAGTTTTTGCTACTACAAACAGATAATTATCCTGGATCATATATTCTCTGTGGACTGATGCCATTATCTCTGTCTGTAGAATAGTTTAGCAAGAAGGGGATTTCTGGGTTGAAGGCCACTTTTCTTTTTCTTGAGACAGTCTCAGTCTGTTGCCTCAGGCTAGAGTGTCATGGCATCATGGCTCATACCAATTTCAAACTCCTGGGCTCAAGAGATCCTCTTGCCTCCCTAAGTGGCTGGGACTACAGGGTTGTGCCACCACACCCACCTAGTTTTTCTGTTTTTTTAGTAGAGATGGGGTCTCATTCTTGCTCAGGCTATTCTTGAACTCGTGAACTGCTCAACTCTGTTCTTGAATCTACCTGTTTCAGCCTCCCAGAGTTCTAGGATTATAGGCATGAACCATCCTGCCTGGCCTGAAGGACAGTTTTAAGAATTAATTTTTATTGTGAGATATATTTTATATACAAACTAGTATATAAAAATATGTATGTCTTAAAGGCTAATAATATGACTCCTGTTCAACAACCCAACCTAAGGACTATACCATTTGTTATTTTTTAGAATCTCCTTTTGTTCCCTTTTGCTGTAGTCTCTCTGCTTCCATGACAACCATTATTTTCCTGTGTCTTTATCGTTTTACCATTTGATTATGAACCCCTAAGTAATAAACATCCTCAAACAATAGGTTTGGTTTTAAATATTATGTAAATGGAGTGATTCTAAATATATGACATTATTTGTACAGTCATGTATCTATAGCTGTAGCTTAATCATTTTTGTTGATACACTCTATTGAATGTATATACTACAGTTTATTCCTTTCACACCACTATGCCCAGTAATTTTTTTTTTTAATTTTATTTTATTTTTATTTTTATTTTTTGAGACAGAGCCTCAAGCTGTCCCCCTGGGTAGAGTGCCGTGGCATCACAGCTCACAGCAACCTCCAACTGCTGGGCTCAAGCGAGTCTCCTGCCTCCATCTCCCAAGTAGCTGGGACCACAGGCGCCCGCCACAAAGCCTGGCTATTTTTTGCTTGCAGCCGTCATTGTTGTTTGGCGGGTCTGGGCTGAATTTGAACCCGCCACCTTAGGTGTATGTGGCTGGCGCCTTAGCTGGTTGAGCTATAGGCGCCGAGCCAGTAATTTTTTTGTAAAGACAGAGCCTTGTTCTATTGCCCAGGTTCATACTCCTGGGCTCAAGCAGTCTTCTCTCACCTTGGCCTCCCAAAGTGGTAGGATGACAGATGTGAACCTCAAGATATTTTAAGTGTACCCAGTAGAACAGTGGTTCTCAACCTGTGGGTTGTGACCCCTTTGGGGATCAAATGACCCTTTCACAGGGTTGCCTAAGACCATCCTGCATATCAAATATTTACATTACGATTCATAACAGTAGCAAAATTACAGTTAGTTATGAAGCAGCAATGAAAATAATTTTATGGTTGGGAGTCACCACAACATGAAAAAAAACCATTGAAATTACTTAAATTTAGGCTGGGTGAGGTGGCTCATGCCTGTAATCCTAGTATTCTGGGAGGCTGAGGTGGATGGATTGCCTGAGCTCACGAGTTGGAGACCAGCCTGAACCAGAGTGAGACCTCACCTTTAAAAATAAGCCAGCTTTGTGGCTGGTGCTGCCTATAGTCCCAGCTACTTGGGAGGTTGACGCAATTGTTTAAGTCCAAGAGTTTGAGATTGCTGTGAGCTGTGATGCCACAGCACTCTACCAAGGGCAACAAAGTGAGACTCTGTCTCAAAAAAGAAAGAAAGAAGTTACTTAAAATTTAATATAAAAGTAGAATTTTACTGGAAATGTGTTTCTTAATGAGATAGACTGAGGAATAAGGTGGAATTTAGGGTGCTTTGATGAAAGATGTCAAATGCTGCTTTTGATTAAGGCTTTTTATATTATTGTGCAGTGCATCAGAACAAGATTTGGAATGAATGTGTGAGAGGGGTGACTTGATTTTACAAAATGGGCAAATGTGAAATGTGAGGAGAACATACATCACTTTAAGTTAGTATAAAGAAAGATACGTGTAGAAGTTGGGGTCTGTAAATGGATATCTTTAAAATTGGTGCCTTGGAAAATCTCTGAGTCTCCTCACATTTTAAGACAGTTGCCTAGGTGCGAGAGGAATTGTTGGGTTGCATGATGGTAGTAGGCAGATCTTCACTTCATTGGGTAGTATCAGACAGTTTGCTGAAGTGATTGTACTGATTTACTTTCCCAGAAGCAGAGAATAAATAGTTCAGTTATTCCATATCCTCATTGCCATTTATGTTTGTCAGACTTTGTAATTTTTCCCAGTTTGGTGGGAAAGAAATGGCATTTCACTATAATAATTTTCTTTTCCATAATGCTGATTCTTTTGGCCATAAATACTTCTTTTAATCAAGTGCCTGTGTCTTTTGCTTATTTTTCTATTAAGTTTGTATTTTTCTTAGTGATTCATAGGAGTTCTTTATATATTCTGTATTCTGCTTTTTTGTTATGCAGTTTTCAGATTTCTTCTAGGAGTTCAATGCTTTTTGTTTTTCACTCTTACAAGGAAATATATGTATATATAAAGGTAGATAAAATAGTATAATAAACCCTTACAACCCACATTCACCATTCATCAAGATTTTTGCTATAGTGCGGCACAAAAGGTATAGGGTGCCGGCCGCATATATTGGAGGTGGCAGGTTCAAATTCGGCCCTGGCCAAAAACTGCAAAAAAAAAAAAAAAAAAAAAAAAAAAAAGATTTTGCCATACTTACATTATTTATATTTATTCCTCCTATTTTCCTGACTTTAAATTTTTTTTTATTTCAAAATATTAAAAGGATACAAATATGCTTAAGCAGGGGCTTTTGGTGTGCCTATCGTCTAAGTAATGTTCTTTCTGAAGTATTTTAAAGCAAATCCCAGACGTGTCATTTCTAATGGAGACTTTTGATGAACAATCATTTATTTAATGTCACTTTGTTGCTCTTTTCCTATTTCTTAAACTCACTCTTCTCCATGGTCTTAAATTTATTCTTTAGTAACTTTTACGAAACCACTATAGTTTGCTTTTTGTGTTAATATTTTATTTACTCTTCCTAGAATTGATTTTTGTATGTAATGTAAGGTAGGAATCTATTTTTTTTTTCTCTATATGGAGACCCATTAGTCACAGCACTATTTGTTTGTTTGTTTAGTTTTGGAGACAGACTTTTACTCTGTCACCCTGGGTAGATTTTTTTTTTTGGAACCTCTGATCTACACTGCCTGCACTTATTTTAAAATAAATGTTGGCTTCTTTCAGAAACCTTGGGCACTCATCATTCTACATCAGTGGTTCTGGGGAAGTGTGGTCCCAGACCAACAGTCTGAGCATTACCTGGGAACTGGCTCAACAGATAATCAGGCCCACCCCAGACAAACTAAAAGCTTCAAGGCAGAGAAGGGGAATCAGCATTCTGTGTTTTCATTAACCCCCCAGGTGATTCTGCTGCATGCTAAAATGTGGGAGTATCAGGACAGTAGCTTTGGGCCACCTGGGAAATCAGACTGTAAAAGCATCAGGAACTCTATTTGTGGTTATTTTTCTGGTTTACTTACTTCTTTCCTCCCTCCCTTCCTTCTTCCCTTCCTCCCTCCCTCTCGACATAGTCTCACTTTGTCACCTTGGGTAGAGTGTCATGGCGTGATTGTCATAGCTCACAGCAATGTCAAAGTCTTGGACTCAGGCTGCCCTCTTGCTTTAGCCTCCCGAATAGCTAGGACTACAGGTACCCACCACAATGCCCTGCTAGTTTTTCTATTTTTAGTAGGGATGGGTTCTCACCCTGACTTAAGCTGGTTTTGAACTCCTGAACTCAAGCAGGCCACCCATCTCAGCTTCCAAAGTGCTAGGATTACAGGCATGAACCACTGTGCCTGGCTTCAGTGGTGGTTTTTCTACCCCTTCCCCACTCATTGTCAACATTGAATAGATTTTCCTTGAAGTTGCCTGAGTGGTAGTTGTAAGGAGAGTAGGATTATTTTTAGTTTTCCCTAACTGGGAAATCTGATAATCCTTTAAGGGCATCCAGCTCAAGGCAGAGGCCTTCTGCTGCTGTTCATTTTATCTCTTTGGCTTTCTAGCCTCCTCCCATTTTCAGGCATAAGAATTTATAGCTCTCTTGCCAGCTCATTAGTGTTTTTAAGATTTTTTTTTAATCCTAGATTTTGAATTGTTTCTATTAGGAGGGCAGGTCCAAGTAGCTATCCCACTGTATTCCTGGCATTCTCTGTTGTTTAGTGGATTTTGTCAGATTGCTTTGTAGGGAGATGAAAACTAAAATAGTAATGTGATAGAACTTTATGTGGGTTAGATTGGCAGAAAATAAAGTAATAACCTAATTATTGCAAATGACATGGTTATAAGTGATATTGGTATAAATGCAAATTGTTCTAGTCTTTTAGGAAACTTAAAAATAATACTGCTCAGGCAAAAACTGTTGTGATTTTGAGGAAATAGGTGGAAGGAAGTATATTTCCAGCAAATGCAACTGGCCATTGCTTTCATTTTTCTGTAGGAAAAATACGAGTGTATGTTACCAGTATATTATACTGTATTTTAGGGCCACAGTTTGGGTATTGCTTGACTGAACAGTAAGGATAGGTGGACTTATAGGACATTCATATAGGCTTAGGAGAAATCTTTGAGAGAGATGATTGATGGAAATAGTATGACTTGCTTCTGTGCTAATGCACCAAAAAGTTATAGGAAAATGAAGGAAATGAACAAAAGACTGGGATATGTAAGTTAAAATGGGAAGTATGTGCCCAGTGATGTGCTAAAACCAGAGATGACCAGTTTTCAGGACTCTGACAAGCCAGATGTTAAATAAAACCATCATTAAAAATAATACAGATTTATATTTAAGGGCTGAGCACAGTGGCTCACACCTGTAATCCTAGCACTCTGGGAGCCCAAGGAGGGTGGATTGCCTGAGCTCAGGAGTTAGAGACCAGCCTGAGCAAGCGTGAGACCCCATCTCTAAAAAACAGCCTGGCATTGTGGCAGACACTTGTAGTCCCAGTTACCAGAGAGGCTGAGGGAAGAGGATCACGTGAGCCAAGAATTTGCGGTCGCTGTGAGCTGTGATGCCACGGCAGCCTACTGAGGGTGACAAGTGAGACTCTGTCTCAAAAAGAAAGAAAAACAAACTTACATTTTAAACAAAGGTAACAAATGCCCAAACCATATCATACCCTAGTTGCTTTATTCCATTTTATTGTTATCTGTGTTTTTGAGGTCATCAGCATCTATTACATCTGTGTGGTAGAAATACTGTCTATATCAAAGTGCTGTTGCACATCTCTTTTCTATTCTGTGTCCAGTGATGACTCTTTGGTACCTTGAAATTGGACAGGGAAATACCATGTCAATCAGTAAATACTCTAAGTCAGAGTTGTTTTTTTTTTTTTATTCTTAAGCTTAAAGGAAAGATGTGCCTTGTTTTATTTTATTTAGTTTTTACTTGCATGTAGAAAGTATTTTTGCAGATTTGTTCTAGGGTTTAAAACTTTGTCATTTAAAAGTATCCTTGAAAAATCTTTCTTTATAACAAAAAATCACCCACAGTTTATCTTTCATATAAGCCATCAAAGTTTCATTTCTTGAGTTGATTGTAGCAAAGAACATTCTTTTTAATGTGAACATGTTCTTGTGTGTCTGTGATTTAATTCCTGTAGCAGCCTCATAGATGAGGTTGACCAGTTATGCCAAGAAACATTGTTTCTTTAGTATTTTTACTTATGGTTAGAATTTGATTTTTTGTAAGATCAAGGTATTGTTTGATTATTTCCTACTTATATATTTAGTTTATATTCCAGTACATTAGAAAATAAATTAATTGGGAAAATTTCCATAAGATTTATGATTTTTTTGTTAATTTATCTGTCATACATATTTTCAGCACTTACAGCAATGAAAATAAAATCGAAACATTGAAAATATTCTAAATTCCTTATCCTTTATTCCTAATAGAAGGATTTAGGTTTTTGGATCTAATGTTGGCCTTTGTGATTTTGGCCCAATCATTTAAACTGCCTATGCTGCTCTTTCTACACTATTCAAGGGATGATAACAGTACCTACCTCATATCATGGATTTAAAGATTAGGTGAGATAACAGCATTCAGCAAAGTGTTTGGGTTATAGTAAAGTGTTCTTAGTAATGAATGCACTAACATTCTTATTATCAAAATAATACTCCTACCTTAAGTAGTGGGTATGAAAGCTAGTAACAAATAAAGGACTACATAAAATACTTAAAGCCGTTGAAACCAAGTCAGGAAGAATAAAATTCAATCTTTTGTGGCATATTAAATGTATATGAGTAAAGTGGATTAAGTAGTGTTACATTTCGTTTGCTTAAGATAATGGCTGGGTATCAACCATACCGGTAAAAAAAAAAAAAAAAATTATTCATTCTAATGCTAGATAGCTACTTTAGTTATATATACATTATGGATAAACATAGATAATTTTCCTAAAATACTGAGTAATTCAGTTGCTATAGAGTAGAATTTAATGTTAGAAAGATTCTTGGTTTCTTTAATAATTTAAATTGCACATTGACCTATCTGTTAGCCATATTTAAAATTACAGTCTTTACCTTCTTTGCCTTCCCAAGCCTGTTCTTTGGAATAGCTATTAAGTGGCTTGTGTCCAGATAATAAGCAAACTACGAATGAAAGACAGGAGTATTGATAACTCCCCTCTCAATAACACTGGGGAGTTGGCTGTCTGCCCTGTATTTTGTATTTATTTGCTGTTTTATTCTAGGTGCTTAGATTTGATACTGTGTTGCCACTTTGTATCCTTAGTATTGATTGGGTTTTCCCTCTTTTTTTCTACTTTGCTACCTCTATTTCTTCTGGAACCAGTAGTTTAATGGTAAGTATTTTAAAAAGATTTACAAAGTTTTTCACCTAGTGAGGATTTTTTTTACCCTCACTTTATCTCAGTGAAAACTTTGTAGACTCCAGATGATCTCTGTGGTTTTTTCAGGTTTTCATTGTTGCCTTGTGTGTAGAATGATCAAACTTTAGTTTTGAGGTACTTCTGTCTTTGCATGCTGTGTCAGATGGCGTTCATCCTGTGTGTGTTTCATAGTAACCTTCTTCTTGGAGATTGCATTCTCTATTCTACCTTCTTTCTGCCTTTTTTTTTTTCTTTTTGAAGGGGTCTTGGGGTGTGGAGAGAAGTCTTTCTCACATCTGCTTTACTTTTATTTTTCCTACAACATTTGGAATCTTTTACTATTTTGGCAGCTAGGTCTCTGTAAGATGTTTGTTCTGTGTACATTAAAATCATAGTAACTAGTGTCTTTGAGCAGAATTACAGATTTGAGTTGAAGTCCATTAATTGATACTGTTTCTATTCATTAACTTTTAACTCTATCGAATTTTCTAGCAAATTCTGTGTTGTGTTATTTTTTATTTAAAATTTGAGATATTTGTGGGTGGTGACTATGGCTCAAAGGAGTAGGGCACCAGCCCCATATGCTGGAGGTGGCGGGTTAAAACCCAGCCCTGGATAAAAAGTGCAAAAAAAAAAAAAAAAAAAAAGATATTTGAATCTTTTAAGTGTATTAAAAATATGGTTTTAAGATTTTTCATAGCAATATTGTTATGTAGTTGCTGCAAGACTTTTTTTAATTTAATGAAATTTGTATTTACTACATGCCTAATATTTCATTCTTTAAACTTAGATTACAAAATATAATTTAAATGATGAAAAGAATGAAGCTGGAATCCTAACACTTTGGGAGGCTGAGTCAGGAGGATCACTTGAGGCCAGGAGTTCAAGAACAACTTGAGCAAGAGTGAGACCCCCCCTACAAAAAATGGAAAAATTTACCAGGCATGGTAGCTGGCACATGCCTATAGTCCATGCTACCTGAGAGACTGAGACAGGAGGATCCCTTGAACCCAGGAGTTCAAGATTGCAGTGAGCTCTGATGAGGCCACTGTACTCCAGCTTGGGTGACAGAGCAAGACCCTGTCTCAAAAAGAATGAGACTTGATTTTTTTAGAGTATTAAAACTTAAGTGGGAAGCCACTTCCATGAAATTCTACCATTAAATATAATGTCTTAAAATTTCCTGTGTGAAATAGACTTACGAAGAATGCATAAAACAGAAGCATGCAGCTACAAAATGAATACCAGTGCATTCATATGTAAAGCAGTAAAACTCTGCCAACACTCCAGAAACCTTCCCCTGTGCCTTCCTGATGATAAACCTTTTTCTTCCTCTTAGGGTAATCATAATCCTTACTTTCATGATAACTTTTTGTTATTCTTCATCATTTATATATTCATTTCTAAAAAATGCAATTTTTGCCTGCTTGAAATAAGTGGAATCATACTCATATTTTGGGTCTTGCTTCTTTTCCCCCAGTATTATGTTTGTTAAATTCATTTGTATTGTGTGAAGGTATGGTTAATTTTCATCACTCTGTGGTATAGAGTCATAATGTTTCATTTTGTGAATATATCAGCATTTATGTAATCACTCATTTCCTTGTTGAGTATGTGTCCATTTTGCTGTCATGAACACTGCTGCTGTGAATATTTTGTTATCATGTATTCTAGTGCACATATGCATAGGTTTCTTTAGGACAGTATTACTTAAGGTGTGGTCCTTGGACCAGAACCATTAGTGTTATTGCCTGTGTGGGCTTGTTAGAAATGCAAATTGATGGGAACGCTCTGAATCAGACTATCTGGGGATAGGGTCCAGGAAACTCAAACAAGCTCCGCACATGAATCTCATGGAATTCTTTGAGCTTAACAGTTTTAAACAGTTTTACACTTTGGTTTTATCAGTTTTTACTTACATTGTTAATGTTTGGGAGTTCATATTTCTCTATATCAGCGGTTCTCAACCTGTGGAACTGTATTAAAGGGCCATGGCATTAGGAAAGTTGAGATCATCACTGCTCTATATGGTCTGACAATTGTATTTTCAAAGTTTTATTTTCTTTAATTAAAATTTGAGTGATTTCTGGATTCACTTTCAACTACAGTTGAATTTTGGCTTTTCAGATTTACTGAAATAATTGACCGTAAATTTACTAATGACTTTCTAAAAATATTAGGAAAGTTTTCAAGCATAAAAGAAGTAGAGAGGAATAGTATAGTGAACTTGTAAACTTCATAACTCTGTCATCCACATTTAGTCTATTATATTTTTCCATATTTACTTCATCTTTTTTCTCCGAATTATTTTAAGAGAAACTCGTGATATCTTGTCATTTCCTCTGTGTATATTTAAGTTTACATTATCTAGAATATGTACCTTTTTTTTTTTTTTTTACATCAGGGCAATGTCTTAATTACTGAGGGCCTTTTTTTATTTTAAAAAGTTAAGACAGCATCATTAAGAAACTCAAATAATGGCAAAACTCTGTAAGTGATTATATGGATATTGTGAGTAGGAGGTTTTGAATTAAATTATTGTCTTTCAACATTCTCTAAACTCTTGTAAGATATTCAGTTAAATATTGATTATTTTCTGTTTCACCAAAGGAGTCAGAAATTTAGGTTTCTTAAAATGATGGTTTAACCTCGGATTTGGTTTTAGGGATTAAAAAATGTTTAAGAGTGCTCAGAATTTATTGCTTCTGTGATAAAACTTACCCTGTGTAATGATGATGTTCTAGTTAATAACTAGATTAGATGGATGAAAGATGTTCTCTCTATTCTTAGGAGCAACCCTTTGATAGTCCATTTAATCTTTCACATCTGCAACTGGCCTGCTGTTGAGTTGTGCTGACTTTAGTGCCCTTAAACTTGCAGTAGAATTAAGAGCACAATCAGTGTTTTTAAGTTAATTAAGCAGTAGTTTTTGAGTGGGTCTACTATGTTGGTCATTGCTGTATAAAAATGAAAGTATAGGAAACTTCAGTATAGATGGGAAGACAAAAATTAAATTCTCTATTAACATGTTATTAAGCAGTACAAAAAAATGTGCAGTAATGTTTGGTTGTTTTGGCATTATAGGATTCAGTACTGATTAGGGAACTATAAATATGTAATGTATATAATACATAAAAAATTTTATGTAATTGCTCAAAAATTATAAATGTTGATTAGGGGTTGGAAGAGAAATGAGGCTGGGGTTAGAAGGGAACAGATGCATGGCTTTGTATAATAAATAAAAAGTTTATGTGTCTCTATTTTAAATGGGAATGATGATCAGATTTGCCTTTTGAAGATAGCCTGTAAGAATAGTTTTGTGGAAGGGGAGGGCAAGAACCTTCTCAGTAGTCTGGGAAAAAATAATAATAGCTGGATTTAGGAATGTGGTGGATATCTACAGCAGTGGTTGAATTGAACAATATTCAGGTGGTAAAATCTACCAGGTTGGTGATGGCTTAGAGAACAAGCAGGTGTTGCTGTAGGGAAGCAGTGGTAATAGTTCGCCTGACTGGCCAGGTAGTCCTCAACCCTTTGGTGGACTAAACTTTTTAATCCAGTTTACTGACAGATAGTTCACAGATAGTTTTTGTCATAACCAAACTTTTCCAAGGGGTTTTCCTACTTTCCCCTTGGGAAACAAATATTCAGTTTGAATAATTCTTAGTGACTTGCCAGTAAAGGGCTAGATAGTAAATAACTTCCAGTAAAGGGCTAGATGGTAAATATTTTAGCCTTTGCAAACTTTGTTCTTTCTTTTTTTTTGAGCTAGAGTATCACTTTGTTACCCCTGGTAGAGTGCTGTGATGTGATTCCTCACAGCAACCTCAAACTGTTGGGTTCAAGCAATCCTCTTGCCTTAGTTTTTCATTTTTAGTAGAGACAGGGTCTTGCTCTTGCTCAGACTGGTCTCTGATCTCTTGACCTCAAGCAATCCACCTTTCTCGGCCTCCCAGAGTGCTAGAATTAGAAGTGTGAGCCCTGCGCCTGGCCCTGTACAAACCTTTCAACCTCTGTCCTTCTTGTAGTATAAATTGAGTCCTAGACAATATACATGTATAAAGGAATGTGTGTGTTGTGTTCCAACAAAATTTTTATTAATACGTACTGAAATTTGAATTTCCTATAATTTTCATGTACCACAAAATTTTCTTGTTACATTTTTTCAGCCATTAAAGTTTTAACTCAAGCAAGGGCTGTACAAAAACAGGTGGTAGGCCACATTTGGTCTGCAGACCCATAGGGTGCTAACCCTAAAATTACCCCAAGTGCAATTTCTTTACCAGAAACTTAAATAGTAAATAGGCTGTAAGACATTAATTCCTTTAATTCCTGATGAGTAATACATAACTTTAAACCTATAATGCTATATTTGATTCTTAGATTTGTGAGTTTTGGGGATCTAAGAAGCAAGAATACATTTAAAAGAATACTGGCAAACCCAACATAGCTAGGCAAATATTTAATACATAGTGAATTCCTTGAAGAGCAATATCTGTAAGGAAGTAATTAACACATGCCAGTGAAAGTAGTTTCCAAAGGTCAGTCCCTACGGGGAGAGAAAGTTAATAACTTCTGTCAGATGAAATACTAATATTTATAAGAAAGTAGAGTTTGGTTGTAGGGTAGTAACAGTAGGGAGCTTGACTCAGGAGCTGGTGTGCCTTCTGCTAAACTTGAAAACCGTTGGAGAATTAGCCCTTCAATTCTGAATCAGTTTTTGATCTGATAATAAATAAGGATTAACTTATGTATTCATTGTTTTAGGAAGTATAATAGTCAGTCCTATCATTTAAGTGTAAACAGCAGTGGTCAAATTTCATCTATGTAAATTATAGTGCTTACAGTCAGTTACAAAACTGCTATAATTAGAATTTGATTTTAATTGTGATACTAAACTGTTAATGCATATTTAGCTTTCATGGTTACCTGTTCATTTGTCGTGGTGACTGTCAAAAAATTAAATCAAGGTCCTAATTGCCAAAAGTACACTTTAAAAAAATCCATAGTGATCAAAATGGCATGGTACTGGCACAAAAACAGAGAGGTAGATATATGGAACCGAATAGAGAAGTAAGAGATGAACCCAGCTACTTGCTATTATCTGATCTTTGACAAGCTAATTAAAAACATTGAGTGGGGAAAAGATTCCCTATTTAACAAATGGTGCTGTGCGAACTGGCTGGCGACCTGTAGAAGACTGAAACTGGACTGACACCTTTCACCATTAACTAAGATTAGACCCTCACTGGATGAAAGATTTAAACTTAAGACATGAAACTATAAGAATACTAGAAGAAAGTATAGGGAAAACACTGGAAGAAATCAGCCTGGGTGAATATTTTATGAGGAAGTCCCCCCCGGGCAATTGAAGCAACATCAAAAATACACTCCTGGGACCTGATCAAACTAAAAAGCTTCTGCACAGCCAAGAACACAGTAAGTAAAGCAAGCAGACAGCCCTCAGAATGGGAGAAGATATTTGCAGGTTATGTTTCCAACAAAGGTTTAATAATCAGAATCCACAGAGAACT
>CAUYTI010025918.1:0-76147 GCA_963575145.1 Galago senegalensis
TGAGCTGTGAAGCTACAGCGCTCTACCCAGGGGGATAGCTTGAGGCTCTGTCTAAAATAAAAAGGACTCTTCTTAGTCCATGCTACTGTACTGAAAATTGACATAAATACTTTACCATGATGAAGGAAAAATGAAGAATTAGCAGATGTAGTTAATCAACAAAGAAGGCAAATTTGTAATACACAAGCTGGAAAAGATAATGTCATCCTGGCACCAGGCAGATCTAGAGAACATACCATGTACCACAGAGTGACCTGGAGTTGCAGAGGTGACTGACAGTGCCCACAGTAATTATTATTAATTATAGTGTAAGATGGACTAAATTCCCAGTTATCTTAGCTGCATGTCAGTGGCTGGCACTATAACATCAATGAGGAAGTGGCGAGGCCTGGGGGTGTAGCTATATGGGCTAACATACAGGCAAATGAGGTGCTGCCATGGAGGGTAGAGGCTTGACGTTAAGAAAACCCTAATAACTAGCTCAGAGAAACTGGGGAAGAAAATCACCCTAACCACAGAAACTGTGACAAGTTTGGAATGCTCAAAATACTGGCTGTCTCTTAATCTAGAGCAGTGATTTTTAACCTGTGTGCTAGGAAAGGATCTTAGGTATGCCACGAAAATTTTTATAGATCATTAATTAAATTATTTTTGAAAGAAGTTCAAAGCACAGTAAGTATATTCTTTTTCTTACTCTTTTTTTCGAGCAACATAATTTAAGTGTGCCACAGAAGTTTAACTACAGGTTCAAGAGGGCCATGAGATAAAAAAGGTTAAAAAAACACTGATCTAGTGGCTCTTTCCTATGACTTGGGCAGCAAAAACACAAAAAGCTTGGGCTATGTGCTGGACAAAGTCTAGGTGTCCAGTGAAGAAGTTGTTTGCCAAACGAGAAAGAACTAAAGTGGCATTAAAAGCTACTTTGTATCATACCTAGAATTTAATCTTGGCAACTTTACAATCTCAATTATTTATAATTGTTCCTGTAATGTTCCTTTTGTTTTGAAATGGATACAAAGACCAGAACCAACATGCAGGATTTCATCACAAGCAGCTGCAGCCTGAGCTCTGCAGTGGGCCTATCTCATAGCAGGGTGACCTGGCTAGGACAGGGGCTAGACCAATTTGACTTTGTAGGTGCTGTCTCTTTAAAACCAATGCTTTACTTTTGTTAAAGACAGGAAGACAGTTTTGCAATAGTACATTCAAAGACTGAGGAACCTTTTCCTCTCGATTTTAATCATCAACATATAATCTAGATATACAATGTGTTTAATTCAACTTTCACTACTTATAAATAGTAAAGATAAGGGATCTGACAATAAACCTGCAGATGACGACGACGACGACAATGATGATTTTACCATCTCTCTTGAAGATGGATAATGCTGATCAGCACACGTGCAGTTTCCTGGAGCAACAGGCAGGATACTTAGTGCTCAACAGATCATTAAGCTTTGCCCACTCTGCTGTGTAATTAGTCCAAAGTGACATTAAAGAACTGTGAGAGCACTCAGCCCAATTCTCTTGTTTCACAAAAGAAGACATGAAAGCCCTGAGGAAGGAACTGGGCTACCTGACTGAGGTTCCTCATTTGCTGATTGATTCTGAATTCAAAGCCATATTTCAGGATTCCCAAAGCAGTGATCCCCTTTCATTATACCACTCTTCCCTCATATGAGAATAAACATGCATTAAATATATCCCTCCGCCCGCCCACAACACACTCATGATACAGAGTCTGTCTGGCTAATGTCCACCAAACAGGGACCAGCTGACTTGGCCAGAAGATGTTGCTTGGCTGGAGGAGATCTGGGCAGAGAAGTGTATGTGCATCTGTGTGTGTGTTTTGCATTGGGGGAAGGAGAACACATTGCTGAAAACACTCTAGAGCCTCTTCTCGGTTTTTTGCTGCTCAAAGCTTAGGTCCCATAGTGGTCAGTGTTAAAATTTGTGGATTTTACTTTTCTAGAGGTCAATGGGATATGGCAATTTCTTTCTTTCTTTTTTTCTCTTCTTTCTTCTCTTATCTCTTCTCTTCCCCTTTCCCCTCCCTCCATCCCCGCCCTTCCCTCCTTTCCTTCCTCTTAGGGCCTTGGTTTGTTACCCAGGCTCGAGTGCAGTGGCCCTAGCATACCTCACTGTAACCTTGAATTCCTAGGCTCAAGCAGTCCTCCTGAGTAGCTGGAACAACTATCAGGTACCAACACACCTGGCTGATTTTAACTTTTTAAAGTTTTTGTAGAGAAAGAGTCTTACTATGTTGCCTATGCTGATCTTGAACCCCTAGCCTCAAGCAATCCCTTACACCCTGACCTCCCCAGATGCTGGGATTATAGTATATGAGCTACCATGCCCAGTCATGGCAATTTCTTTTAAAAGTATGGTCTAAGAGACAGAAATTGGGTCTTGGAATCTGCAATCCTGGTTCCTTCACTTACTTAAAGTGAGATGTTGGGGGAGTACATTGCTTAACCTCTCTGTGGTTAAGAGAACTTCAGTCTCCTCACTTTCAGTCTGAGAGAACAATGCCTATCATATCTTTGCATGAGGTATTTCTGAGGATCGGATGTGTATAAAAGTATATTATAAGCTGTAAAGTTCACATATGTGCAAGGTATTACTACTTCCAATATTATATAAGAAAGAAAGATCATGCAGAATGAATACTTAGGCATGCTGCCTCTTAGTAAAAATGTGAAGTAAGCCTCTTAGTAAAAATGTCTCTGGCTTACCATCACCCCCCACCCCCTTTCCCACCGTCCCAGGTCCTCTAACTCCTCAACTAGAAGAGCTTCATGGAAGGTGATGGAGGAAGCATTTCTCAGTCTACCCAAATGATGGCCTGAGAGTATGCTGCCCGCCCATCTGGATTACTCTGGCCTCACCTGTGAAAGGCTAGCTCCTCAACTGTGGCTGCTATAACTTTCTCTCCACCACAAGCTGGCTAGGTAGCAGGTAACTAGACCAGGACAGAGGAAACAGTGATCTCTGAGAAGCAAGGGATAGTGGGAAAAAAGAGAAGTTAGAAGAGAATAAGTGTTGATCTAGACGAAGGAAGACAGAAGCGGGAGTGGAGCGAGACATTGTATGCACATCACTTGACAGAGACAAATGCAGAGACTGCTTACCATAAGCATTAGACTTCACTGTGACACTCCGAGAAAATGTAACCAAATGGGTTTGGGCTTAGAATTCTTTCTGATAACTTTGAGTCTATTCAAAATACACTAAACGTCAGTGAAAATTTTGCCATGGCATGTTATTTTGCCAAGAGAAAAATTTGTTAAATCATGACATGCACTTAAAAATTCTCCACAAAATTATTTCAGTGGTTTATTTTCCATTTATTACTATGTGGAATACTACACACTTTGAGAGAAGTCACTTTTATTAACACACACACCCCCTTCACATATTTACTGTTCTTTCTCTTTTCATTTTTTTTTTTTTTTGGTTTTCTGTCTTGATGAGAAAGTGTTATCTCTTTAATATAAATCACAGAACTACTGTCACAATATCAAGAAGAAGCCAATATCTTAGAGTTTATTTTATTATTATTTTTTTAAACAAACTGTGCTAGATCAGGATACTATCCTAATTTTAACTTAAAGAGAGAAGTGGATGGAGAAGAAAATTGAGATTTGATGACATATACTACATCATGACTGGCATCGTATTTTGTTTCATCTATTTGTAGGACAACTTTATAGAGAGAGTATTTATACAGTTTAGTCATTTTATTTCATTCTTTTTTTGATTTATTTATATATATATTTTTTAGAGACAGAGTCTTACTTTGTTGCCCCCGGTAGAATGCTATGGCATCATAGCTCACAGCAACCTCCAACTCCTGAACTTAGGTGATTCTCTTGCTTCAGCCTCCTGAGTAGCTGGGACTACAGGCACCTGCCATAATGCTGGTTATTTTTATAGACAAGGTCTTGCTCTTGCTTAGCCTGGTATCGAACCTGTGAGCTCAGGCAATCCCCTCCCTCAGCCTCCCAGAGTACTAGGATTACAGGTGTGAGCCACCACCCCTACCCTACAGTCAAGTCATTTTACAGAAAAGTTCCAGAAAAATCAGATAATTCTGCTAAAACCATGAAGGTTAAAAAGGGACAGAAATGGGATTCTCACTCAGAAGATGCTCTCTCCATTAGTTAATAGTGAAAAAGAAGCAAATAGAAATAAACCATCTGGATTTTTAAAAAGTCTGTTATTTTCTGGGGCTGAGAGAAGGGGAGTGGAGGGGAGAATAGATGAATCAAGATTAGCCACAGGTTGATAACTGTTGAAGCTGGGTGATGGGTTTTATTATAGAATTCTGCCTGCTTTTGTACTTTTGAAATTTCCAAAATCAAAGGTCAAACAAAAGAGCCAGTTGATAGACATCAACAACAAAAAAATTACAAATAAATAATCTGTTTTTACTTATTGACAAGGTGAATCAGTTTTACAAAAAGGAGAAAACTAATCTTCAATTCCTAGAGATGTTTAGCAAAACATAACTGGGCAGGGATTATAAATGACAACCTCTGCTTCTTAGAAGGGAAAACCTTTCACTCCTTAGAGTGTATCTTGGACAATAGCCTGCTTCGGAGATTCGTTTTGAGACAGAGCCTCAAGCTGTCACCCTGGGTAGAGTGCTGTGGCATCACAGGTCACAGCAACCTCCAACTCCTGGGCTCAAGTGAGTCTCCTGCCTCAGCCTCCCAAGCAGCTGGGACCACAGGCGTCCGCCACAACACCCAGCTATTTTCTGGTTGCAGTCATCATTATTGTTTGGTGGGCCCAGGCTGGATTCGAACCTGCCACCTTAGGCGTATGTGGCTGGTGCCTTAGCCACTTGAGCCACAGGCACCGACCAAGTCTGCTTCAGAGATTCTAATTGCTATTTGTATCATTTCTACTAACTAGACCGAAGATTTATATTGAAGAGATATCGGAAATGCTACTCAAGTTTTTTTACTCTATCTGTAAGGTTTTCTAACAATCTCAAGAACCATAAGATAGTGAATCTCACAGATGGAAGAAAGGATATTTTACTACAGAAAAAGTATTGTTTTGCTTAACTTAAAAGGCTAATTTTAATTAAGACAGTGATAAAAGCTTTTACAGAAATAATGACAAATATGTAAAATTACCTCCATTGCTGTGGGCCATTTTCAGGGCTTCCAAAGAAGTTGCTGGAGTTATTTCTAGTTGGCAGATCATTACTTTGGCTCTGCTAATAATACTGGCTGCTTCCCTCAGATCTTCAGTATTCAGGAGTAAATTTGCTCCAGCCACTATGATGATGATATTCTGGCCTATTAAGAAATTCTACATATTTATATTAAAACCCAACAAAGTCAAGCAATGATGTGATCTTCAGTGTGTAATCACCCTTGTAAAGTCATTATATGAAAAGTGTTCTAGGCTAGACATGTTAAATTTTGTGTTCCAAAAATATCTTCTGCAATCTCTCTGTAAGATTCATATTCTGATCACTTTGAGCAAAATCTTAACAAAATTTCATTTCCCGTATCAATGTACTTTTTAACAAGAATATGAGCTGAGGCTCGGCGCTGGTAGGACAGTGGTTACGGCACCAGCCACATATACCAAGGCTCGAGGGTTCAAACCTGGCTGGGCCAGCTAAACACAATGACAATTGCAACAAAAAATAGCTAGGTGTTGTGATTGGCACTTGTAGTCCCAGCTACTTGGGAGGCTGAGGCAAGAGAATCACTTAAGCCCAAGAGTTTGAGGTTGCTGTGAACTGTGATGCCACAGCACTCTACTGAGGGCAACATAGTGAGAGTATGTCTCCAAAAAAAAAAAAAAGAATATTAATTGAGAAATGACATTTTAAGAATATCTTTTCTAGAAAATGGGTGGTATATGTATAAGTTAGTAAAGATTCTGAACCCTAAATGACAGACGTCATATAGATGAGTAGAAACAGGAATAAACACGTGTAACATGTAAAAGAAATGCTCTGTAGTATGCAAGCAGTTCCTGTGTGTGCCCTATGGTATTTTTTTTTTAATTTAAATCATAGCTGTGTACATTAATGCATTTATGGGGTACAATGTGCTGGTTTTATATATAATTTGAAATACTTAACAACAAACTGGTTAACATAGCCTTCACTGTACTTTCTTAATCATTGTGTTATGACATTTATACTCTACACTTAGTAGATTTGATATGTACCCTTGTAAAATGCACCATAATGCCCTATAGATTTTTTTTTTTTCTTGAGACAGAGCCTCTAGCTATTGCCCTAGGAAGAGTGCAATGGCATCATGGCTCATAGCAACTTCTAACTCCTGGGCTCAGGCAATTCTCCTGCCTCAGCCTCTCAAGTAGCTGGGACTACAGGTGCCTGCCACAACGCCCGGCTATTTTTTGGTTGCAGCAGTGATTGTTGTTTGGTGGGCCTGGACTGAATTCAAACCCACCAGCTCAGGTGTGGCTGGCGCCTTAGCCTCTTGAGCCACAGGCGCCAAGCCTGCCCTATGGTATTTTAAAATATGATTCTTTTATTTATTTATTTATTTAGAGACAGAGTCTCACTTTGTTGCCCTTGGTAGAGTGCTGTAGCGTCACAGCTCACAGCAACCTCCAGCTCTTGGGCTTAGGCGATTCTCCTGCCTCCGCCTCCAGAGTAGCTGGGACTACAAGCACCTGCCACAACGCCTGGCTATTTTTTGTTGCAGTTTGGCTGGGGCCAGGTTCAAACCCACCACCCTCAGTATATGGGGCCAGTGCCCTACTTACTGACCACAGATGCCCCATATTTTTAACGGTAAATGTTTCACCTATGGCAAAGCCTTGTGGCAGACTTAGTTGTATACAGACATTGGAGATTTGACTGCTGTTTAAAGAGCAAAATTGAACACTACAATAAGTTAAAAGTAATTAGTAGATGCCATTTTCTCAGGAATGAACAAAATTGAACACTACAATAAGTTAAAAGTAATTAGTAGATGCCATTTTCTCAGGAATATTCTATAAATATGATTCATCAAACTTTTCTTTGAAAAACCTATTTACTGGCTCGGCACCTGTGTTTCAGGCGGCTAGGGAGCCAGCCACATACACCTAGGGTGGCGGGTTCAAATCCAGCCGGACCTGCCAAACAACAATGATGGCTGCAACCAAAAAAAAAAAAAATGGCTGGGCATTGTGGCGGGTGCCTGTGGTCCCAGCTGCTTGGGAGGCTGAGGCAGGAGACTCGCTTGAGCCCAGGATTTGGAGGTTGCTGTGAGCAGTGAGGCCATAGCACTCTACCCAGGGGGACAGCTTGAAGCTCTGTCTAAAAAAAAAAAAAAAAAAAAGAAAGAAAAGAAAAACCTATTTACTTATGTATGTAAGTGTAACCGAAACGACAGATGAATATTGTTTTTAAAAACAAATGTCAGTTCTGAGTTCACATAAAGGGGGACATTACAGGATATAAATATTATTTTGAGGCAACTTCATATATATTAGAGACAATTTTACATTTGGATGATCAATGTGGTAAATATAAATAAAATGGAACACATTTATATTTGGTTTGGGAGAAAAGCGATACTTAAGGGCTTGGAATGGTGGGTATGATAAGAAGTCCATAGGATCAGAATAAAAACGATACTTCTAGTGTAGTTCTGGAAATCAACTGTCAGTTTTATAAAATGACACTCTGATATGTGAAACTCTTACCTTCATTATTGACAATTACAGAAGCCGTTCCTGTAGCAGCATTTTCAGTCTGATATGTGAATTCTAAAAGAAAAGGGAAAATTATAATTATGTACATATAGCCTAGCAAAGATAATTTATTTTAACAATTTCCTATAACACTAATCCTTGAAAAAACTTTTTAACCTTTAACCATCTGGGATGATTAAAAAAAAAGTAATTAGTGCTAATTTATACCCATCACCTATACAATGAGGAAAACAGACAGCTTTACATTTAGTTGCACCTTTTCTCTACATTAGTAACAACCCACCAAACCATTCCTACTTCCAATTCTCTCTAATTATTCATAATTGTATAACATGCATTTTTCCAGACCAACACCTTTATTTCCTTCACTGAAAGAAATGACAGAGTTGAGGTAAATACAAAGGTTAAACCTACAAAATGAACTTTTTTGATTTTCTTCATTGTCATAAGCTTGGCATTTCATCAAGATTCACAGTCTGGCGTGTAAACAGAAATGTTGATCAGGCAGCCTCTGATAGCAGCAAAGAGCCCGGAACTCAGAAGACCTGCATTCTAGTCCTGGCTCTAGCTCTCACCAACTGTGTGCTCTTAGGAAAAAAAAAAAAATAACAGAACATTTCTGGCCTTTGGGTTTTCTATTCTGTGAAATTATGGTATCAGCCTTGATGGTTTCCATGATCATTCTAGCTATAACATTCAGAAACTTTTCTTAAAGTATCTTTTGTGAATGAGGCACCTGTTTTTCCTTGTCACTTCTTACATAAGATGAAGGTTTGGAATCTCCTATTATTTTACTTCCATCTGGAGGAATGTACATAAAAGAATCAACCAAAAGACATTAAGCAAGAGGAGATCAAGCTGTGCACAAAACTTCTCTGGTCACCAAGAGAAGATCTAATAATTCTGATCTATATTTAATTATTCTTGGCTTGGGACAAGATCACAGAAGAACCACTAGCTTTAAAAAAGATAAAATTTTACCTGTAGAAATACCATTCTGTTTTAAGTTTTCTATATAGTCATTGCCAAAAGAATCTTTGCCAACCTGTACCAAAGAAATGATGAACATTAGATCTTTTACATTTAGTAAAATGCTACTGTGTAGTTTTTTAGAATACTTAGCATTTTAAAAGGGCATATCTGCACAGTACTGTACAAACATTAACTAATTAATCTTCTTAATATAAGATGCTAGACTTGATTGCAGCCCAAAGAATTGTTATATATTCTTTCATTATATCCTGCCCAAAATGTGAAGCATTTAAGGACTGTTCCAAGTTCTATAACTTTACTCTCACTTTGATCTATTCCTTGATAATTCCACCAAGACAGAGCTGTCTACCATCCTTAACTCCCAATACTTATAAAGAATCTCAGCTGTTTGTAGTTCACTATAAGTGGGGGCATATTTGTAATGGCCTGCCTGATACTACCTGGAATCTATGATGACACAGCACTCTACCAAGGGTGACAAAGTGAGACTGTATCTCAAAAAAAAAAAACAAAACTTGTTTCATTACCCTGGTCTGGTCATAGTGATGGGTTCAGGAATGGGAACGTGACTTAAATAAGTCCAATAAGATTCAATACTGGAAATTTTATTGAAACTATTGGGGAAGACAAGTTTTCTTCCCAGTGAGATTGATGGCGCCAAGATAATATAAGCCAAGAGCTATTGGGGGTCACTATGTGGAGAGAGCCTGAATGAAAACAGAATAACATAACAGAAAGCAAGAGGATGGCAGATGCAGACAGACTTCTAAGAGCCTAATGTATACCGACACTGTCTGTGGCCAGCTCCACCAGTGGGCTTTTCAGTTACACGAACCAACACGTCCCTCCTTTTGGTTTTGTTCTGTGTGTGTGTGTGTGTGTGTGTAGGGGTTCTTTTTTGCTTAAGCTATTTGGAATTGTCCATTATCTGCTACTGAAAAAGTCAAAAGTCAAAAACTAACCTAGAGATATAGATCTCTGTAAAGAAAACAAAAGCTAGTGAGCCTACTCTGACCCTGAACCGTAATTAAGCAGTTGTGTTTGTGCCAGGATCCTGAGATCAAAATCCTGCTCTGTGGTCCACTTGGGTCAGCAGATCTCTCTCTCTTTCTGTTAGAATGAGGGTGTATCTTAATCATTTAGTTCTCTAGCTCTTTCAGAATGGGACTCTTCTCTGTCTGGCCAGCCATCTGTAGGCCTTTGGGTCTGTGAGTCAAAGCCAGAAGACTATTATCACAAGGCCTTTGACAGTAACTGCTGGCACAATCACCTCCATCTCCTCCTGCCCGTTCCTGGCCTTCCTGGTGTTGTGATCATTGTGTGAGTCAGGACACCCCTGGTATCTTCTGCCATACCTCTCTGATGTTAACCATTTGTCTGACTGCCACCTTGATTGAACCTGAGATCGTCAATTGGTGGGCTGAGTCAAACCTGATCCCTGGATGTGTTTCACATGTCCTATTTTTTTTCTAAAAAATATACTTTAGTTTTAAAAGCAGATTGGGGTTCTCAGCATCAGTGAGAGGAAAATACAGAGAGTTCCCATACATCCCTGTCCCTCCCCACCGAGAACCCCTCACTATCAACATCTTGCATCAGAACAGTACATTTGTTCCCATCAATGAAGCTGCACTGACGTATCATTATCATTCTAACTCTGTAGTTTACATTAGGGTTCACTCTTGGTGCTGTATATTCTATGGGCTTTGACAAGTGTCTAGCATGTCTCCACCATTATAATATCACACACTGTGCTCTGCCTTTTTATTTGCCTTTTGCAGAATCTCATACAGTTGGAATCATATGTAGCTTTTTCAGATTGGCTTCTTTCACTTAGTAAAATGTACCTAAGCTTCCTCCCTGTTTCTGCACCTTGATAGCTTATTTGTTTTTAGTGCTGAATAATATTCCACCATCTGGATGTACCACAGTTTACTCATCCATTCACCTACTGAAGGATATCTTGGTTGCTTCCAAGCTTTGGCAATCAGGAATAAAGCTGTTATAAACATGAAGGTTTTTGTGTATATGTCCGGCAATTTTTATGTTTAATTTTAATTAGCTCTCAATATTTAAATATTAGGAGGTGTGACAAAAACAAGCAGATTTCCAGGAGGTCCTGAAAATTCAGAAGTTGCGATAACACTGGGTCCACTGCCAGGCAACCCAGCTGGAACTGAGAAGTGAGTGCCTCAGAGTAGGCTCAGGCTTTCTAGTTTATCACAGCTCCCACCTGGCCCTTCAGCTTCCCTCCTGCTTGGCTCCTGTAGGCCCTGAGGCTTGTTACCTCTGAACTACACTTCTATTTTTCTGGCCTGTAGGTCAGCACTACTTCACTGCCTCTATCCACGTTTCACTCATTTCTGGTGTGTTCAATTCTTCCACAAAACACTGTTACTTTCTGGATATATCAATACAAAGAAACCTAAAGATTAATTAAGTCAAGAGCCTCAATGAACAAAGATAAAATTGCCTAGTAGCTTTTGGACTATGTAGCCCAGGGGTTGAAAAATATTTTTGTATAAAGGGCTAGATATTTAAATATTCTAGACTTTGCAGGCCACATGATATCTTTTGCAACTATTCATCTCTTACCTTGTAGTGCAAAAGTAGCCAAAGATAATCTGTAATTGAATGTGTGTGGCTGTGTTCCAGTGAAATTTTATTACCAAAATAGGCTGTAGGTAGGTTTTCCATAAGGCCCTGATTTAAATGCTGTATTTCATGCCTGCTTCCTCAAAGAATACTTTTCCATTTGTTCCTTTTCTGGCTGAAGTGCTGATTAGGCAGTGATCTTGAACAATGTGTAATAATTTTTAATAGCAGAATTTCTATCTCTACAATGAAGAGTGTCCAACATAAAGCACTGTTTGTTGTAGGACCGTTTCCTGTTGGAAGGCGCTCATGTACCAAAGGTTTTCCTCATGGAAGGTTGGCCTTTTATCTGCCAGATAAGTGCCAATGTCTTAGGTTGATGATTCATAGAGAAACAAATTCTTTTGTCTCTCATCTTCTTTTATGTTACTTAACTCTCTCCCATGGGCAGTCAAGGTGTTAAATAACCGGGAAAGTATTGTAGAGATTAAGACAAGGCCATCGCTAGATCTATGAGTCATGATACAAATTAGAGGATAGGAACTTCTCTTCCTTTCTTAAAAGATTTATGTAGGAAAATCTGTTACAAGGTTAACATCAAGGGCAGCTTTGATAAATAGAGCTGATACTATAAACATTAAGAAGTGCAGGGAGGCTCGGTGCCTGTGGCTCAGGCGGCTAAGGCGCCAGCCACATACACCTAAGGTGGCGAGTTCGAATCCCCAGCCCGGACCCACCAAACAATGATGGCTGCAACCAAAAAAAAAAAAAAATGGCCGGGCGTTGTGGTGGGCGCCTGTGGTCCCAGCTACTTGGTAGGCTGAGGCAGGAGACTCGCTTGAGCCCAGGAGTTGAAGGTTGCTGTGAGCTGTGATGCCATGGCACTCTACCCAGGGGGATGGCTTGAGGCTCCATCTCAAAAAAAAAAAAAAAAGTGCAGGGAAGAAGAATTGTTGCTAGGGAGAACGAAACCTAAACCATGCAGCTTTGCCTTCAAGAAACTAGTATCATGGGGGGGGGCGGATATTAAGACATAGAGAGACAACTGTAATATCAGGTGGAGTATCGCGTGCATCAAAGGCATAATTAGGAAGAGATTTCAGGCTTGGAGCAGTTGTATTTTAGAACCTGCACTGGCTGCCTTTTCTTTTTCCTGCTCATGGAATTACCTGATTTGCTACATCCTCTTGTGAGGGTCATAGTTCCAGATTTATTCCACTAGGGAGTTCCTGACAAATCTGTTGGTGCTTTTCTAAACTACGTGAGAGGTGGAACAAAATACCTTGCGTTTCCATTCTTTTATATTATCTTGTTAAAAATAAAAATCTGGTGCTAAAAAAAAATGGAAAAGTAATCACAATTGCTGAGGATTATAAGAAGTCACTTCGTCAGCTCCATGAATTTTGTATCTAGGTCATGATGATAGTAAGAGAAATAATAAAAAGCCCAAGATTAGGAAGATAATATTTTCAATTGTGTTATGGAAGTCAGAAGCCTCTGCCCACAAGCTTTGTGATTTTGGACAAGCTGCTTTAACTCTTCATAGTTCCGTTTCCTTGTCTGGAAAGTCACAGCAAGTTCGCTGTAAGGATAAAATAGAATCACATACACGAAAGCACATTTAAAACTGTAGGAATTAAGGCTTCCATGCTCTCACCCATCCTCCTCCTCCTCATGGCAATGACATGGTGACTCTGGCTGTCTCTCCTTTGCAATGACACGGCAGGGCTATTGTTGCTTGGGTTCAATCATACAAACTACTTTCTCACCCATCTGGTTTCAGTTCCTCCTGTTGCTCCTTATCTCCAAACGAGACAGCACTTGATCATGAAAGAAGCGTGTGGGTAGATTATTTTGGAGATTGTATCACTGACAGTATTCTAATAAAAACCTCAAATTTCCATTAATGGTTTGGTGTAATTAATACTGTTCAACATAATTGTTTACCCAATTTCTTTTGTGAGACTAAATTGCCAGCTCGGCGCCTGTGGCTCAAGTGGCTAAGGCACCAGACACATACACCTAAGGTGGCGGGTTCGAATCCAGCCCGGGTCCGCCAAACAACAATGATGGCTGCAACCAAAAAATAGCCGGGCATTGTGGTGGGCGCCTGTGGTCCCAGCTACTTGGGAGGCTGAGGCAGGAGACTCGCTTAAGCCCAGGAGTTGGAGGTTGCTGTGAGTTGTAATGCCACAACACTCTACCCAGGGGGACAGCTTGAAGCTCTGTCTCAAAAAAAAAAAAAAAAGAGAGACTAAATTGCCAACTGGGAGCTTATCTGTGTATTGGGTTTGGGGAATAATCTTTATATTTTAAGTGAATGTATCTAACTCACTTATCAAAATATGGACAAAAAAACAGTGGAGATCAGAGTCCAAGTTAAAATGTCCTCTTTTTCATCTGCATTAGATTTGCATAGTCCTCTTTTTCATTCTGTCTCATAGTTACACAGTTGGCACATGTAATGTTATACTAAAAGAATGCCATCTAGGGCGGTGCCTGTGGCTCAAAGAGGTAAGACACCGGCTCCATGTGCTGGAGGTGGTGGGTTCAAACCCAGCCCCAGCCAAAAACTATAAAAAAAAATAAAATCCAAACCTCCTATATGTTTGCTAAAACCTCTGGATTTACATTTTTTCCCCTTTTTTGGCAGGCCTGGGCCAGGTTCAAACCTACCAACCTTAGTGCATGGGGCCAGTGCTCTAACCACTGAACTACGGATGCCCAGCCTGGATTTACTTCTTAAAAAGTTAAGAGAAGTGAACACTCAATTCCCTTTGTTTACATCTGAGTCAAATTTAAGCTTCTTTCTCGGTTACTAGAAATTGATAACCAGAAGTTAGAGCAGAATCCAAGCAAAGGTTCTTTTTATTTCTTGCCATTAAGAGTTAAGGGAAAGTACCTTGAAAAACACAGTGAATGATACAAATGGAAGATCACTGCAATCGTAAGGACTGTGATAAAAGAACCTTCCCACTTATCTCTGGAGTCTTTCCTGCTTTCCTGGTCACATATTGGCTATCAAATTAAGAAGAAACTAAATGGGGCAAAAGGTGCATATGGAAATCAGAAAATAGGATCTAATTCAGTTTTGCCATTATCAAGCTAATTAAAATTCTTGCTTTTTTTTTTTTTTTTCAGTTTTTGGCCAGGGCTGGGTTTGAACCCACCACCTCCAGCACATGGGGCCGGTGCCTTACTCCTTTTAGCCACAGGTGCTGCCCTAAAATTCTTTACATTTCGCCTCAAATGTTTCCACCTGAGCCAGGCTGTAGGACAGAACTGGTGTGAATCCTCTCTGCCAGGCTGGAAATCAATGACTATCAACCTGGGCTGCACAGTAGTGTCTCCCAGGGAGTTTACATGTATAAAAATCTGGATTCACGGGTTATACCCCAGACCAGTTAAATCAAACTCTCTGCAGGTGGGACTGCAGCAGGCTCCTCAGGTGATCACCTTTGGCCCAGATCAAGGAGCACTGAATTATGGGAATAAGAATTGGGAAAGCATCTGTTAAGGCTGTATGTTTGGAAGAAATGAAGATGGGAGAGCACAGGGATGGTTGGTGCTATGTTGGTAAGTCAGGAATGTGTCCCTCAGAGTCTGCTGAGGGTGACGGGCCCATAAGCTTCCAACACTGGAACCAACACATGGTGAAGCTGGAAGCATTTCCTTGGCTTGTGTTTGCTGAACCCAGTCTCAGTTTGAAGTGGCCCAGGCTTGCTTCCTTTGCTTCTCTCTTTCTAAAACTCACATTTGGCAAAAATAATTAGATTTCTCTGTTTTCTTTTTTTAAGAGTTTAGGCCAGGCTGGGCTTGAACCCACCAACCTCCAGTATTCCGGGCTGGTGCCCTACTCCTTGAGCCACAGGCGCCACCCCAGATTTCTTTGTTTTTCAAAGTGGTCAGTAGAAAGGCTCTGTTAACCCGATCTTACCACTTGACGGTGTGTGAGTACAACATGTTCGTGACTATTTCCTTGCCTTTGCTTTTGAGAACTTAGAAGTCCTGAACCCTCTCTACCTAACCAAACCTCAGGTGTTTTTCAAGCATCACCTTAAGGTCTACGTGCCTTCTTCTGGTCCTTGTTCATCTTCTCATCTCCAGAATTCCTACAGCATGGATATCTAAATCAGTATTGTCTTATATTGTGCACAATTTCATATTTGTAGTCTAGTCTTGTTTTTTGAGACAGAGTCTTACTTTTTACTCTTGGTAGAGTGCTGTGGCGTCATAGCTCATAGCAGTTCAAAACTCTTAGGCTCAAGTGTTCCCTTGCCTCAGCCTCCCAAGTAGCTGGGACTAGAGGCACCTGCCACAACACCCGGCTATTTTTAGAGATGGGGTCTCACTCTTGCTCAGACTTGTGTCGAACCTGTGAGCTTAGGCAATTCACCCGCTTTGGCCTCCTAGAGTGCTAGGATTACAGGCATGTACCACGGTACCCGGCCTTAGTCTAGTCTTCTTAAAAGCTTATTGGAGGCACTAGCTTGGAATATATTTATCCCTTCCCAAGTCCTAGACATTAAAGGTGTTTCATGAGGACTGGATCATCTTAGTTGCCATTCTTTCTGTTCATTTTCCTCGGAAGAAACATGACTATAAGCATTCAAACTTTTGTAGTTGTGGCTGAAGAATGGCTCTATATGAAGTTTTATTTCTAGAAGCCATCTTGAAAGCACTTTCATCATCTTTTGGCTGCAGCAGTGAAATACTTTTGAGCAGAAAGCTTCTTGGAAATCTGCATAGTCTGAGGTAGCCTGTCAGTGTGGGCCTGTTCCAGGTGGAAGCAGCCATGTGAAGAAGAGCAGTGATGGACAACCACTGTACTTAAGCCAAGGCAACTCACAGAATCCAAGATGCCCTTCAGAAAATCCCAGACTCAGTGCTGGCCTGAATATTGTAGAGCAGTGGCACCCAATAAAACTCTGCAATGATAAAATTTATTCTATCTGTGGTGTCCAACAAGTACAGAAAATGTTTTCTATCTGTCCTTCCCAACACAGACCTTGAAGTACAGCCTGTATGATTGAGGAATTCAATGTTTAAAAAAAAAAATTTTTTTTTTGAGACAGTCTCAAGCTCTGTGGCCCTGGGTAGAGTGCTGTGGCATCACAACTCACAGCAACCTCAAACTCTTGGGCTTAAATGATTCTCTTGCCTCAGCCTCCTAAGTAGCTGGGACTACAGGCACCTACCACAACGCCTGGCTATTTTTTTGTGGTAGTTGTCATTGTTGTTTAGCAGGCCTGGGCTGGGTTCAAACCCTCCAGCTGGGGTGTATGTGGCTGGTGCCCAACCCACTGCGCTTAGGGCGCCGCCCAACCTTCTATATTTCAAAATGATTGAAGATGATTGTTTGGGCTCCTTAGAATCCTTGAATGGCAGAAACCATCTTGTAATTCTACTCTTCAACATATACAGTATATTTGAGGTAAATAAAACACAAGAGGACTAAGGTATCTTACCCAAGATTACATGAAATTTAATATTCTGGTCAAAGAGTTATCAGCTACATTAACACAGGTTGCTGATTTTCAAAGCATTAGATTACATTAAATGAAATGTGATTAATGCTAAAACTAAGATGTATATAATGTAATCTTTGTGATTCAAGATATTTTGTGACTTCTCAGTGCCCAAGGGTTATAATGAACTGTTGGTTGAGAAAGCGAAGTTACATTTTTAGCCACACCACAAAACCCAGCAGTTGCTTTTTAAAAGAAATCCTTCTTATTAACTTGTAATTTGTCATCTGTGGCTTTATAATAAAAGATAACTGGAATTTTATGTATTTAAGCTTGTTGGTGTTTAAATCCAAGATAAGGTGTTTACCCTAATAATGGCCTTTGATATACAAAGTTAATGCTACGGTAACCATTGTCAGGCTTGGTTATCTGAGACTGTGGCACATTTTTTTGTAATCTGTCTCATTTCTACAATTTTTTCCTATATAAAATGTAGACTCTATTAATATTTGTTTGGTTACAGTGTCAAATGTTTTGACATATGGCCAGGCATTCAAATCAACATAGCCAGCTCTTTCAACAGAGTTCAAGAGAGGACAGATTTTACTTCATTATACATTACCTGTAAAGACCTGGTGACTAAATTTTTTTTTTTTTTGAGACAGCATCTCATTATGTCGCCCTTGGTACAGTGCCATGGCGTCACAGCTCACAGCAATCTCAAACTCTTGGGCTCAAGAGATTCTCTTGCCTCAGCCTCCCAAGTAGCTGGGACTACAGGCACCTGCCACAACACCCAGCTATCTTTTGTTGCAGTTGTCATTGTTGGTTAAATGGCCTGGGCCAGGGTCAAACCTGCCAACTTCAGTTTATGTATGGTGCTGTAACCACTGTGCTACGGGCGCCAAGCCCTGGTGACTAATTTTTGATCCCTGAAAATCTCAGTGCATGATCACTCAACTCTCCCATAGTAATTTAGCCCAGAAACTACCTTTCCGGTGAAGGAGGAATGGGTACTCTAACACACTGCCTTTCAAGCTATCTGTGGTGAATGCCTGTTTTTGTTTTTCCTGTTCTTGCTTTAATTCATCATGGACTAATAATTTTGTAAACTACAGCAATAATGAAATGGGAACAAAAAAGAGTCATGCGAAATATAAGGCCTAATTTATTATTACTATTAGTTGTGGACCTCCAAGAATTATTTATATTTTGCATTTCAAAATATTGCAGAGGTACAGATGGTTTTGATACATGGCTTGAGTCAGGACTATAAATGTGCCCATCACCTAAATAGTGTTCACTGTACCCATTAGGTGGGTTTTTGATCTTCCTGTCCCCCACATACCCTGCCTGATTCCAAATGACTTTTACTTTTGCCTGTGCACTTGTATCCCAATAAGTTAATTCCAATTTATTATTGAATACATGTGGTGTTTGTTTTTCAATTCTTGAGATACTTCCCTTAGGATAACAGTCTCTGCTTCCTTCCAAATTTTTGGAAAAGGTATTAATTCATTCTTTTTATGGCTGAGTAGTACTCCATGGCATACATGTACCACATCTTGTTAATCCACTCATGAATTAATGGGCATATCTTTACAATTGTGAATTGTGTTGCAAGTAACATTCAAGTGCACGTGCCTTTTTGATTAAATGATGTCGTTTCCTTTGGGTAGATACTTAGTAGTGGGATGCTGGATCAAGTGGTAGATCTACTTGTAGTTTTCTGAGAATCTCCATACTGTTTTTCACAGGGTTTATACTAATTTGCAGTCCCACCAACAGTGTAGAAGTGTTACTTTCTCCCTCTATCCTTGCCAGCATCTATTGTTTTTGGACATTTTAATAAAAGCCATTCTAACATGAGTAAGGTGATATGTCATTGTGGTTTATAATTTGCATTTTCCTGATGATTAATGACATTGGTTGAGCATTCTTCTAAAATTCTTGTGGTTTCATGCCTTACATTTTTTTTTATCATTATGAATTTTTGTGTGGTGAGAAACAGGGTCCTTTTTCATTCTTCTGCAAGTAACTATCCAATTTTCTCAGCACCATTCATTGAACAGGTCTTTTTTTCCCTAGTAAGCATTGTTGTCTGCTTTGTCAATGATCAGTTGGTTGCTGGTAGATGGTTTTACATATGGGTTCTCTATTTTCTTCTATTGGTCTGTGTCTCTATTTTTGGACCAATACCATACTGTTTTGGTTACTATAGCCTTGTAGTATAGTTTGAAGTCTGGTAATGTGATGCTTCCAGTGTTGCTTTTTTGCAAAAGATTCCTTTGGCTATTTGGACTCTTTTCTGATTACAAAGCATAGAATTTACTAGATCTGTGAAATATACCATTGGTATTTTGATGGGGATTTCATTGAATCTGTAAACCACTTCATGTAGTGTGTACATTTTACTTTTTATTTTATTTTTTGAGGTAGAGTCTCACTTTATTGCCCTCGATAGAGTGCTGTGGTGTCACAGCTCACAGCAACTTCCAGCTCTTGGGCTTAGGTGATTCTCTTGCCTCAGCTTCCTGAGTAGCTGGGACTACAGGCACCTGCCACAACGCCCAATTTTTTGTTGCAGTTTGGCCAGGGCCAGGTTCAGACCCACCACCCTCAGTATATGGGGCTGGCACCCTACTCACTGAGTCATAGGCGCTACCCAGTGTGTACATTTTAATAATGTTGAGTATTTGCTGTGTCATCTGCAATTTCTTTCCCCGGTGTTTTATAATTCTCCTTGTAGAGATCCTCCACCTCCTTGGTTACGAACATTCCTAGGAATTTTACTTTCTTTGTACCTATTGTGAATGATCTTGAGTCTTTGACTCTTAGGTACACTGTTATTGTATATGTAAGTGCTATTGATTTGTGTGCACTGATTTTATATTTTTGGGGGATTTTGTTGAATTTATTTTCCAGGATTCTCTTAATGAAGTCTTTGGGGTTTTCTAGATAAAAGATCATATTATCAGCAGAAAGTGGAAGTTTGACCTCTTCTTTCCTGATTTTGATACCCTTTTTTTCTTCCTCTTGCCTGATTGCTCTGGCTAAGACTTACAGCACTAGATTGCATGGAAATGGTGACCATGGGCACCCTTCTCTTGTTCCAGTTCTCAGTGGGAATGCTTTCAACATATCCCTATGCAGTATGATGTTGGCTGTGGGTTTGTCATTATATAGCTTTTATAATTTTGAGATATGTTCCTTCTATGCCTAGTTGCTGAGGATTTTTTTTTTTTTTTTAGATGGAGCCTAAAGCTATCCCCTGGGTAGAGTGCCATGGCATCACAGCTCACAGTAACCTTCAACTCCTGGGCTCAAGCGAGTCTCCTGTCTCAGCCTCCCAAGTAGCTGGGACTACAGGTGCCCGCCACAACGCCTGGCCAGAGTTAGACTATTTAACGTGCAATTTTTTATCTGATGGTCCAAACAATATTATTATCTAAATTATTGGTTTCTCTCAGCCACAAAATAGAAGAAGGCCTTTAACCATTCTTTATATGGGTTATCAGAACACATATTGATAATTAATAAAAATGCTTCTAATTCAATTTGTTAATGATATTTTAAAAGCGTAAATGTTGAATGTCACTAACATGTAATCAACATGTTGATGAAATGATGGGTAAGATAAATACTATATATTATTAATCCAAGGGCAAATAAAATATATTTACTAATTCATTTACCATATAGATTGTGAATCAAGGTTATCTCTAATTACTAGCTGTTGATTGTGGTTGTTGGTACTTGTGGAGCAACACACTCACTGCCTGTAGCTTTTGTCTTCTCTGCATTGTATGCTCACCAGCACCTGAGAGTGCACATCTCCTTGTATGAGCCAGACAAAGCTGACAAATGGCAAATTCCTCAAGCTACTTTCAAAGGATAGAATTACATTAGCAACTTTATAATAGAAGTGGGCATAATTAAACTAGCAAAAACATGGTGGCTTACAAGAATAAAATCAATGAAATATAACTATGTGTTAAATTGAAACATTTTATTATACAATGAATTTATTTTAACATCAGAATTATGGCTTAAGAATATTTCTATTATTTAAAAAGAAATTCAAAAGTGGAGAATTATAATTCTTGCTACTTTAAGAAAATACATTGCTCTCTGAAATGATGAAATTTAATAACACATTATCATTTGTCTGTAGTCTTTATTGTTGCGAATTCAAGTAGTTTTTTTCTAATGACTTTTAGAATGAATGGGCCCTTAGCAAGGGATCTGAAAGGCAATGTAATTAAAAAGGGAAAGGAAAGTGATTTCAGTGAAGTGCTGTCAAGCTGATTCATGAAATAATATTAGAATAGGGCTCTATCCCAAAGGAACAAATGTCTGTCATTATAACAAAGCCAGGTAGGTCACTATGATCCTTCTAGGACAATATATGTGACATGATGTAACAATTTGAAAAGTACAATTCAAAGAAGTTGTGAAAGCAATAGAAATAATATGAATCCAAAATGCTAATTTCTTTAGCACGTGTACTTTGAATTTAAGGTAAAAACTTGTTAATTGAGAAAAATATAATCATGGCCAGACTGATTAGATAGGTGGATAAATTCCATTTATGTATTGCAAAACTGAATATGTAACTCCACAGCTCTATTTGTATATATCTATTTATTATCTCTTTTCAATTCATTAATTAAATCAAAAATTAGTACATATAAGTATAGATTTACTTGGCCTTTAATATGTAAAGTTGACTCTCTGTCCTCAGGAATTCTATTTTCAATTTGTAACTTTCTGTGGTATAAAGCAGAATGTTCCAGAACTATTCTAGTTACAAAATATCCCTATGTACACTAAGAAAATTCCAGTCTTAATATTTCTACTTCAGAAAGAACTGGGGGCCTCCACCAGTTCCAGCTATGGGACTTTGTCTTCAAGTGACCTTTGTTTTCTTCAATTATTTTAAATCTATTACAAAAGAACCAGTGCAAGCCCAGCAGTGGCATCCCCTGTGGTTCCAGCTACTTTGGAAACATAACAACAACCTTCCTCTCTTTAAAAATAAAATAAAATAACAAAAATTATTTTATCACAAGGACATTTGCACCAAAATGTTTATTGCAGCTCAATTCACAACTGCCAAGATGTCAAAGCAACCCAAGTGCCCATCAACCCATGAATGGATTAACAAACTGTGGTATGTACTATAGGGTACTATTCAGTCATAAAAAAGATGAAGACTTTGCATCTATCGTGTTTACCTGGATGGAGTTGAAACACATTCTTCTTAGTAAAGCATCTCAAGAATGGAAAAATGTATTCAATGTACTCAATACTAATATAAAACCAACATATAAACAATAACTCATCCAAATGAAAGAAAAAACTGCAAATACAATCTAGTGAGAGAGAGGGGAGAGGAGAGAGAGGGAAGGGGGCAAGGAGGGAGACTGATGTGCACAATGTGAGGGTGCTCAGCACACCCCCGGGGTGAAGGACCCAACTGCACCTTGAACTTTATCTTAGAAATGCAAACAATGTAACCTAAACATTGGTACCCTCATATTAATCTGAAATTAAAAAAAAAATAGTCACAGAAAATTAATTCTTATCATTTGAGTAGCATTGCTGTAATTTGAACCAGAGAGGAAGAACAAGTAATATAGCAAGTAGATCATTTCATTAAACAGGACTGAGGAGAGAAACATTTTAATGAGTAAGTACAATGCCTGTTACAGGTATTTTGAGCAAATAAAGTTTCGTTGACTCCATAAAATAAATAAGTAAATAAAATAGAATAGCATAAAATAACATAAAAATAATGCAGAAGAAATTTACCATATATATATATAATATATATATTCAAGGATTTCTATAATTTTATTTCCTTTTTTCTTGTGCATTCCTAAAGTTCCACCTATAAAGTAGATTGCCACATTTATATATAACATCAGGAATATAAATTAGAATAATAAGAAAGAGGAAAGACAATCAAGGACAGTTTTTTTTAACAATGTTTATATGAGACTATTAGATTTTATCTTTTTCCATAATTATTTTATCAATGCTTCCTTATCTTTACTAAGCACACTGATGGTTTGCCATTTGTACATAGATACAAGCACATTTACTTCTGCATATTACTATAGTACATTTTAAAACACCAAACTATAATTGAAAATACCTTAAGGTAACATTTAATATTAAAGTTGCTATAAGATTTGCTACTCCTCGAATTGACTTCCACATAGGCAGTTTGAAGTGAAAGAGAACGTGGGAAATGTAAAATTATTTGGTTTAAACAAGATTTGAGAAAGGACTTCTTACCAGTATGTTTAAGAAAATAGAATAGAACATACATTATTGTAAAAATTAAAGCATTTCTTCAAAAACTATCACTGTATTAGGAACTTTGCTACGTCTGTCTAAATACGTGTCTATCAATAAAATGCTTCCTTGAGCAAGAATTCCTCACAGTGAATACTGAGGTGTGAACACTAGTGTTTACTGAAGTAGTTTTTCAATTTAAGTAAATGCTCATCAACAAAAAACTGAAATACTTTCAAGTATGGACAAACAGGTTTGACATTCAGTAAAATTCTTAAAATATCAACTAACTGAAGTTCAACATTAACATTCATATACGGAGATGTCTGCATCCTCGATCAGCTTTTCTAGTAATACTGTTAAAAGTATTTTTGTGATCTGAATAGTATTTCTGTGTTTATATATTAAATCAGTGAAATGTTGAGTAGGAAAATGTATAAATACAAATAATATGCACAGCTACACCAACAAGTTTCTTATATTGGTCTTGTGGTTGCTTTTGTTTTTTGACGTTATTTCATTTCAAAATATTAAGTGGATATTAAGTTTTTTAACTTAGATACCATCTGTAAATCTGAGATCAGGCTTTTCAGTGTGTTCTCCACCATGACAATGATCATCGTACCAATAGGTAAATTTTTGCCCGTCACCCCCCTTCCGCACTCTCCCTTCTTAATTTCCAATGTTCTTTACATCTTTTCTGTCCATTTTCACCCATCTTTTAGCTCCTACTTATTTGTGGGAACATGTTGTGCTTGTTTTTCCATTCCTGAGGCATTTCATTTAGAATAAGGGCCTTCAAATCTATCCCTAAGGAATGATTTTATTTCCATCCCTTTTATGACTAAGTAGCACACACTAAGTGTGTGTGTGTGTACATCATTTTTTAAATTCACTCATGTATTTATGGGCACTTAATTTCATTCCGTATTTTTACAGTTGTGAATTGTGAATTGTACTGCAATAAACATTCCAGTGCAGGCGTCTTTTTGATGAAGTGATTTCTTTTCCTTTGGGTAAATATCCAATAGTAGAATTGCTGAACTGCAATGGTAGGTCTATTTTTAGACCTTGTGGAATCACCACACTGTTTTCCAAAAAGGTGGTACTAATTTTCAGTCCCGCAGTGTGTAAACATACCCTTTCTTCTGCATGCATGTCAGCATCTGTAGTTTTTGTCCCTTTACTAATGACCATTTTGACAAGGATAAGGTAGGATCTCATTGTCGCTTAAATTTGCATTTTCTAGTGACTAGAAATATTGAAAATTTTTTCATAAGCTTTCTGGCTGTTTTCCTTTCTACTTAGGAAAATTTCCACTCATGTCTTTTACCCATTCTTTGATTCTCTCTCTCTCTCTCTCTCTTTCTCTCTCTCTCTTTCCCTCCTTCCCTTTCTCCCTCTCTCATTTGAGTTCTTTGTAGAGTCTGGAAATTAGTCTTTTGTCAGATGTCCACTTTATATTTTCTCCCAATCTCTCTATCTCCTATTGCCTATTCTGTTATTTCCTTCTCTGTACTGAAGGTTTTTAATTTAAAGAAGTCACATTTACTTATTTTATTTTTGTTTTTGCTATATTTGCCTTGTGGTCTTATAAAATCTTTGCCTAGATTTACGTCTAGAAGAGGTTTTCCTACAGATTCTTCTAGAATTTTTAGGGTTCCTGTCTTACATTAAAGTCTTTACTCCCTCTTGAATTACTTTTATATGATGAGAAGGATGGGTCCTCTTTCATTCTTCTCCATGTGCCTGTCCAGTTTTCCCACCACAACTGTAGTACAATTTGTGGTCAGGTAATATGATGACTCCAGATTTGTTCACTCAAGATTGCTTTGTCTATACAGGTTCTTTTTTGTTTCCGGATAAAGTTTAGAAATATTTTTCCTAGATCTGTGAAAATAAGATGGCATTTTTATGGGAATAATGTTTCACCTATAAAGTGCTTTGGGCAGAGTGGACATTTTAAGTATAGTGCTTCTACCAGTCTATAATCCATTTCTTTGAGTTATCTATGATTTCTTTCATCATTGTTTTGTAGTTTTCTTTGTGGAGATCTTTCACTTCCATGGTGAAATACATTCCTAAGTATTTTTATTTTTATTGTAGCAATTATAAATGGTATTCAGTCCTTCATATAACTCTCAGCTTGAGTATTAATAGTATATACGAATGCAACTGATTTGTGTACATTGATTTTGTGACTAGACAATTTTCTGAACTTATCAATCAATTCAAGGAGGTTTTTGGTGAAGTTTTCAGGATGTTCTAGATTTTAAGATCATATCAACAGTGAACAGAGATAGTTTGTACTCCTCTTTCTAAATTTGGTTTCCCTTCATTTCATTCCCTTGCCCTATTGTTCTAGCTAGGACTTCTAGTACTGTGCTGAATAATAGCAGTAGCATTGGGTGCCTTTGCCTTGTTCCAGTTCTTAGAATACTTCCACATTGTCTCCCATTTAATATGCTCCTGGCTGTGGATTTGTCTTGTACGGCTTTTACAATTTTGAGTTATGTTCCTTCCATTTTTAGCTGAGGATTTTCATAATGAAAGGGTGCTGGATTTTATTGAATGCTTTTTATCTATCTATTGATATTATTAAATAGTTTTTTGTTTTTGCTTCTGTTTATACGCTGAGTCAAGTTAATTGATTGGTTTATGTTTAACGATCCATGCATCCCTGAAATGAAACCCACTAGTGGGTTATGTTTTCCAAGTGCTGTTGAAATTGGTTTTCTAGTATCTTGTTGAAGATTTTTGCATCAGTGTTCAGAAGGTAAATTACCAAAGTCTGTAGCTTTGTTGTGGTCACATGTTCTTTCCTGGCTTAGGTTTCAGGATGATAAGAGCTCCAGAGATTGAGTAACATCCTTCTTAATGCTATCAAATTTCCTCAGGATAGATGCCAATTCTCTGAATGTCTAGTAGGATTTGATTGTGCATCTGTTTAGTTTACAGCTTTTTGTTGTTGTTGCTGTTGTTGGAAAGTTTGTTTTATTTCTTTCTTAGTCTTGCCCCTACTCATTAGTCTTTTCACAATTTCCATTTTCTTCTAAATCAAGCTTTGGAGATTGTATTTCCAGTAATTTGCCCATTTCCTCTCAGTATTTTAGT
Organism: Galago senegalensis; assembly: GCA_963575145.1. Lineage (NCBI taxonomy): Eukaryota > Metazoa > Chordata > Mammalia > Primates > Galagidae > Galago > Galago senegalensis. The sequence goes on from CAUYTI010025918.1 coordinate 26,178, forward strand.
TTGTGTGCACAGAAATTTTTATACTATTCATGAATATTTTTTGTGTTTTTCTGTGGTATCTGTTGTAATCTCTTCTTTTTATTTCCAACTAAGCTTATTTGTGTCCTTTCTTTTCAATTTCTGGTTAATCTGGCTAGGGATCTATCAATTTTGTTATCTTTTCAAAGAACCAAATTTTTGTTCTGATCCTTTTTATTGTTTGTGCAGTTTCCATTTTATTTAGTTCTGCAGTGATCTTTGTTATTGATTTTATTCTGCTGGCTTTTGTTTTGCTTATTTCTACTTTTATTCTAGTTCTTTGACGTGTTAAATTGGGTTTATATTTGTGAACTTTCTGTAATGTTGATGCATATATTCAAGTTTATGAATTTCTTAGTACTAGCTTGGCTGTATTCCATATATTTTAAAAGTTTGCGCACGTCTCTTGTTAAAGTGTGAAGACCTTTTCATTTTTCTCTTAATTTCATCACTTTCCCAAGGATTTTTCAGCAGCAGATTGATTGATTTCCATCATTTTGTGTGGATTAGAGAGGTTCTCTTGGAATTTGATTTTTAGTTTTACTCCAGTATGGTCTGAGATTTGTGGTATGATTTATACTTCTCTATATTTTCTAAGACTTGCTTTGTGGCCTAGAATATGATCAATCTTATAAATGCCTCACATGCTGATGAGAAGAATGTATGCACATTCTTCATTTTGAGGTGGAAAGTTCTATAAATATCTCTTAGGCCCATTTGTTTCAGAGGCCCATTTAAATCCAGTAGTTCCTTACTGATTTTTGGCTTTGATGATCTGTCCAATTTTGTCAGTAGGGTGTTGAAGTCCCCAGAAATTATGAAGCCACATTGCTTAGATCTAGTAGAATTTTCTTTCTCACTCTGAGCTCCATATGTATGTATATGTTCCTTGGCTGGCAGTTGTTCTGTTTAAGATGAAAACGGGGTCCCTGTTCCTTCTGGCTTGTGATGTCTCTGCAAAGAAGTCTGTTTGCTCGCTGGATAGATTTTGTTTTTTAGGGTAGCTGTTGCTTTTGTTTTGCAGCTTTTAAAATTTGTCCCCCATTTCGACCTTGTCCAAAGGGGAACCTTTATTTGCATATTGGCTTACTTCACATCATCACATATTACTCTGAGTGTTCATTCTTCATCATTTTTATGCATCTTTGATTAAGTTGGTTTGAGCTTGTGTTTGAGCTCCAAAATTCTTTCTTCTACTTTGTCTAGACTGTTTTTGAAACGTCCTATTGTATTTTGAAGTTCCCTGACATCATTTCTGTAAGTTCTGTTATAATCTTTCTTATGTTGGCTTACTCTCCAGTAACTCTTTCTTATTTTTTTCTACATTATTTTCCTGAAATACTTTTTAACTTCTCTGTGGTGGCTTTCAACTTTCTCTTCAATATTATTCATTTCATTTGACCTCCATATTCTGAATTTTATTTCTTACATTTCAACAATACACTTTTGGTTGGAGGTTGGAGTTCATTATTGTGCATCTGTTGTGATCCTTTGAGGGCGTTTAACTGGCTTACTAGCTTACTTCTTTATGTTTGCAGAGATTGCTGGTTTCTCTTCATCTAAAACCTTTTCACTCAGTTCAGGAAAGATAGATGGCAACACACCTGTTCTCATTTGTGGGAAATTCTCCTGCCAAGTAAGAAGAAGGAGAGGTTCCTTCATGGTGCTATCATGGGTTTCTCTGGAAGATGTTCTGATAGGACAAGGGCAGATGCACTGAGATCTTTTAATGCATCTCATCTACCTTATCCTATTTCCCCTCTGGCTTTCACAGTCCAAGCTGCTGCTGGTCAAATCTCCACGTGAAGTGGTGGGCTGATCCTTAGGCCACTGTTGGAAGCTAGGTGAGGCCAGGGTTAGATGGGTCCCTCTACATAGAGAGGCACTGTGGGAAATTGCTCTGCATAGGTTTACCCACAGTGGAGGCTATAGCTGTTGAGTGAAGCTATCAAGGTAATGAGCACAGGTGTCAGGACCTTAGGCGTTCACTCCACCCAGGTCTAGGAGAAATAGCAGTAATAGAGGGGAACAGTCTGTGGCTAGCTGGTAGAAAACCGGACCTCATGTGTGGCATTGGGGGTCCATACAGGTGTGGCCTACCACTCAGTAAACAGAACCAGGAACATGGCCCACTATAAGGTATTCAAGTCTGCAGGATTTTGTCCCACCAGTTGGCATGCAGGGCTGTGGGACAAGCCCTGCCACACAGTGTGGGGGTATGTGGGTATATTGGCCTTGAGCATGCAAGGACTGGGGGTGGCCCATTCCTTCAGCTGACAGACAGGTATACTGAGGCATGGCCCACCAGCCAGCATACATGTTCATAGGGGTGTGGACATTGGCACAGCCACATGTAGGGCCAGGGAAGCTACAGTGCTGGATGGCTGGGGATCTCTCCCCACACAGGTCCTATTCTGGGGATGCTACTGTGAGACCTCTCTAGTGACACCAGTGCCCACTCTGGTCTAACTCCTCAGGTGGGACAAGGAGTGTTTGGCTCCTAGTTCCAGGTCTGTGAAAGTTCCCTCCATAGCCCAGCAGGGGCAGGTGCAGGGGGCAGGAAAGTCACAGTTAAGCTGGTACCTGTATAAACTAGGTGCTTCAGATCCAAGAGATCAGAATGGCATCAGCTGCAGCCATCCAAGAGTGGAACCCATGGGTCCCTGCAGAGCCTGCTCACTGGTACAACTTTACTATATAGTGTCCAGACCGTTTACGATCAGCCTGGAGGCCTGTGGTGGTGGGGAGCGCCCCTCCCAGTTCCGGTCTCAGTGTCTGCACAGAGAACTTGGGGCCCAGGGCCTCTCTCCTTTTATCCTTTCCCCACGTGTCGGCATCTTCCCATGTTCCTTCCAATCTTGGCGAGTGGATCGCCCCTTCTCTGTCTGTATTCACTCTGAGGGCCTCCTGTCACCTCTGATGATTTACAATGCTCTCTCCAGGAGGGTCCACCCAGCCTGGGCATCCACTCCCTACTCTCCTTCCTCTCCTGGAGGTGTGTGGACTGCTTCCAGTTTACCATTTTCACCCCACTCTCTTGTAGTTGCCTTGGAATGGTTTTATTAGTCTGGCCCTGCCTTTGGTTTCAGTATGATAGTTTGAAGGACACATGTGTCTTCATTCATTTAATGTGTGATCTGGTGATCAACAGTCATTACAGTAATGGAAATTTCTTAGAAAATTATTTGGAAAAACATTTTCTAAAACTTTGAAATTTCATGTGAAGTAAAACTTCAGCCACATCACAACACGCACTTACACACACACACACACACACACACACTTGTTCTTTGTTAACATTTATCTCGCTGATGTAGCTAAGGTAATTTTCTACTTATTCTTTATTAACCAGCAACTTTCTGCTAACTCTATCCATTTATCACCATCAAACATCAAAATTTGCATTTTAGGCTCGGCGCCTATAGCTCAACCAGCTAAGGTACCAGCCATGTACACCTAAGGTGGTGGGTTTGAATCCCCAGCCCGGACCCGCCAAAACAACAATGACGGCTGCAACCAAAAAAAAAAAAAAAAATGGCCAGGTGTTGTGGTGGGCGCCTGTGGTCCCAGCTACTTGGGAGGAGTAGGCAGGAGACTCGCTTGAGCCCAGGAGTTGGAGGTTGCTGTGAGCTGTAATGCCACGGCACTCTACCCAGGGGGACAGCTTGAGGCTCTGTCTAAAAAAAAAAAAAAAAAAAAATTTGCATTTTAAAATAATCATTTTTAGTGATATACTCAAAGATATGCTACTCTTTCAATTTTCACAGAAGCTGTGGTAGGCAAATTCTCGTATCTTTCCATTAGAGGTCCTCAGTAATGAACGCAGTTTTCAATCCTTGCTTCTAGATGCCATCCTAGAGAGGTCACAAATGTTCAGCTGGATTTTTCTTATCTCGTCAAGGTAAAACGAATATCATTGAATTGTATTTTGCACCAAGCCTGTGCTGATATCTAAAACTAATATTGACAGTGATGACCTTAAGCAAGAAAAACATAGACTATGTTTATCAACTTACTTGCTAAATGTGTAATCCATGTAAGATAGCGTTTATCCAGATTTATTATTTTGTAAAATTTAGCAGTGATTTAATAGATAAATGTCACTTTTATGGGAAATACATCATAGGCCTTTATTTCTAAAGAGTATGCAATGTCTCCGTTACAATTCTGTAAAGCAAATGAAGATAGAAAAATATATAGTGCAGGTATATTTGACATTGTTACAGATTCTTTTATTCACATATGACAACTAATTAAATTCTCTAGGGTAGGTGATATTTTTCTTAATCTATAAATGAAGAAATATGGCTCAGAGCTTCCCAGTAATTTTCTAAGGTTATGAAACAAATAAATTAATCTTGCTAAGTATATTTGGCTTTCCAGAACACAACGGTGCCCAAGAGAACACATGTTGTCAAAATGTATGTAAAATGCTCTTGATGCTTTTAAATGTTTAATTCTATAGGTGCTATGATACAAGTAAATATGTTCATATAAATATATGCAGACCTCTGTATGGACACACACTTTGTTTATATAGTAATCTAATTTTGGTTTCAAATTTTTCAAAAATGGCTTTTTTATAATTCTAGGGGGAAAATGTTGTTTCCTATACTTCAAAGCCATCCACAAATGTGAATCATGTCATTCATAGTCAGTAATGTTTACTGACTGATCTCTGTACACTAGCATTCACTGATTCACATTAACTAATATATAAAGGGACAACATGATGGAATATCGTAAGTGGAGCTGGTAGACAAAAATCACAGTGGACCTGCCCACTGCCAGTTGGATGATTATCAGAACATCACATGGTCTTCCTCATAGTTATCATCATCACTTATAAAAGCTACATAGTGAGGCATACGGTAGTTCCTCTCCACATCCATGACTCAGCTTTCTATGGAGTCAGCTACCTATGGTCAATTGCAGTATCAAAATATTAAATGGATAGTATCAAAAATAAATAATTCGTGAGTGTTACATTGTTTGTTGTTCTGACTAGACTAATAAACTCTCACACCACTATCCCATCCCCTTCTGTCCTACCCAGGATGTGAATCATCCCTTTGTCCAGTGTATCCGTGCTATGTATGCTACCATTCTGTTAGTCACTTAGTAGCTGGCTTCACGATCAGAGCTATGCTCATGATATCACAGTGCTATGTTCCAGTGACCTTTATTTTGCTTAATAATATACCCCAATTTTTGCTGCTGCTGGCAGTTTGGATATTCCAGAGAGAAGCTCTGAAGTGATTCATTTATGTTAAGACAAAAAGTGAAACATCTTGACTTAATAGGGAAAGAGAAGTTTCTTGGGCTGAGACTATTAAGATGTATGGCAATTGTAAAGAAAGATAAAGAAATTTGTACTAGTTTTGCTGTCATATCTCAAATTGCAAATGTTATAGCCACAATATATAACAAATGCTTAGTTAAGATGAAAGAGTCATGACAATTGTGGGTGGACAACATGAACAGAACTGTCCCAATTGATGGCCATCAAGTTGGTGATACTTACAGTCTCACATTTCTACTTGGGATCTTGGAGTGTATCCCCCCAAAATACAGAGGGACTACTGTACCTCCCCATGTCACTTGACGCTGCACATTATAGATTGCAGATGGCTTATGAATGTCACTTACTAGCATTCAATCAGCCTCATCTCCATCAAAATTATCAACACTATCTATTAACCTTGATAAAAAAAATCAGAGTGAAATTTCTGGCCATAGAAAGGGTTTCTATTGTGACCTGATATACTCTCATTTCTGGAGTTCTGTAGGGGACATGTAGTAATCTGAGTGACCTCAGCAATTCCTGCTGCTAAAAGAGAAAGACTGTTTGCTTTGGTCATGCAGTATTTTTATAGTAACATTGACCACATCTTTCACTGGATAGAACACAATCGTAGTAAATCCTGTTAACTTTCTAAATCTATCTTCATTAGAGCATACACATTTTATAGGAGCTAATTTAATAAACTTTCATATGGAATGAACAAACGCTCATACGAGTGAGATTTCCAATTAGTTCTCTGTGTTACTAGAAAGCTAACCAAAGCTAGCTTTTTAAGTGTCTGTGTTCGTATCACTGTCAACAACTTATCCTATTCATGTTCTTCTTCTTCTTCTTTTTTGATTATGTTGCTAAGGGTTTGTAGTTAAATTTTAAATATACCTTTAGTGAAACATTATTACTAAGTTTTTAGTCCTGCTGTGCTGTGCCTACACTAAGACACAGGTAGCAAATGGGGAGAATGGATCACATTACCACATGTTTCTTATGGTGTTTCTGATTTCCCGCATTTCCTTTTGATACTTTTTTTCTTTGTTTGTTTTTATTGAAACAGTGTCTCTCTTTGTTGCCCTTGGTAGAACGCTGTGGTGTCACAGCTCACAGCCACCTCATCTTGGGCTTAAGCAATTTTCTTGTCAGCCTCCTGAGTAGCTGGCCCCAACGCCTGGCTATTATGTTTTGTTTTGATATTTTCTTAGAGTTATCATGCTTCTGCTTATATAACCTGTGTGTGTGTGTGTGTGTGTGTGTGTGTGACTTTCCTTGCATGTTGTTCACTTTTTAAATTAGAATTCATGGTCTGATTATTTCAAATCTCTGCTATATTCGAACTTGATTTTGAAACTTGTTTTTTGTCTTTAGATATTTTTTTTTTTACTTTTACCTTGCTTTTTAGAGGTCTAGAAATTTTTGATTGAAAGCTGAACATAAGTCTTTAGAGTGCAGTTTATGTCTATCTGGCTAGGAGTCAGTCTGTGTTTACTGTTTGCTGTAGGGGTATGTGGCTGAGGCTTCCATTTCCTCTGGAGACTTTCTGCATTCATTCTTACTGTGTTTGGGTATCAAAAAGAGAAGAAAACTCCTTCATAAATATAGTCTATCCACTATAGCTCCTTCAAATGTAGTCCACTGTTAGTAAACAGGAGCTCTGTTGATACGGTGGAAAAGTAAGCTTGGTATGGGAGTTAGGGAACAGTCTTCCACAGTTCTTTGGTAAAGTCTCAGTCTTAGGCCCTGAACTCTTGGTCCCTGAGCCTCTATCCTGGAACTTTGACCTTCATACCTGTTTCTCGCTTCTTCTTTAAATTATCTCCTTGGATGAGACAGAAAAACTAGAGTGAGAATTGGTTGGGTACGTTTATTCCCAAGGCCAATAATGTTAGTGACGTCATTTTCCTTGTTGAGTAGCACTTGCTATGGAGAATTTCCTGGGATTACTTAAAAATAGTTATTTATCACTTGAGCATAATTGAAAATGGTTACTATTTCTACCACATGACCAAACATTGAAGGATTTTTTTTCTTTTCACTATGAGAAGATGGGGGCTCCTAGAAGTAAAACCCATGAAAATGTGGTACCCCCCATACAATGGGTCCCCAGGGGCCTTTAACTCCCAATTGTACATACATTTATCTCCAGTAACTTGATGAACTTATCATTTAAGTATTTATAGCAGCATTTAGCTCTGGGAATTCTCTTCAGGGGAAGTTCATCTGTGTTCTTTGTATCGATCTTTCTCCAGTTTCAGGGCAGTGGTTTGTCCTGTGATCTCAATTCTCTGAAAGCCCTAAGAAAAGTTGCTGAGTTTGAGTTTGTTCAGCTTCTATCTTGTTAGGAGGATCTGGTTATTTTTACTTTTATTATTCATATTTATAGGCAATTTCTCCAAGAAGAATATATCACACAATGAAATAGAGGGAATGTTTTGCTACAATAAACCCAATTTATAGTAATAGTTAAGAACAGCAGAAACCAAGAAAAATATTCAACCACTCCCCACGTTTTTTAGTGAAAATTGCATTTCACATTCTCTTACCTCTCAGCCTTCTGATCATAGAGCATGAAACTGCAAGGTCAAACAGAGCTGCCCAGAGATTCCAATTTCTCCATTAAGCCTAAAATAAATGTTTATAATATTTCTTTCCAATTTTTAGTCATTTTTTTTTTCTTTTTGGCAGAACTAGATTGTATCTTGAACATAACAAGCAAGACCTTTTGGAAACTGTAACTTACAAAATTCTAGCTTTTTAACTACAGAAATACTTACAAGAAAAGTGTTATTATTAGAGCTCAGAGAGTCATTGTCACAACACTGACTATAAGACTTTATTATTTTTTGAACTTATATTGAGAGGTGAATCATAATGGTTCATGAATATTTTTTCTAAAAATAAAAGGATTATGGTCTTTCTTCTAATTGATTCCCTTTAAAGAGGATATGATTTTACTTACTAAATTAATTTTATAGTTGCTATGCATACATTCATGCTCGGAAATTACATGCTACTTTTTCTTATGTAGACATCAGACTCAACCTTGTTAATCATGTTGTCTTCCCACAGATATATGTGATCAAAATTAGAGAACTGAAAGAAAATAAGTGTGTCTCACTAGGTGGGTGAATCTCTGAAACTTTAGGAGTTGTTTGCAGACATGTTTTCCGTCATGTGAAGAAAGCCATTGTGTAAGGAAAGAGAGACAGACAGAGAGAGAGAGAGAGACGAGTCTTACCTGTAGTGGAGCAAGAAAAAAAGTTTCATCAAACCTCTTTTCTAAACCATTCAAGCAATAAAAGAGTTGAGATATTTAAAGTGTGAAATAAACAAACAAAATCTACAGTCTGAAATCTGTATCCAACAAGAGCAAAGGAGTAATAATAACTAAAATAATTTTCTCAAATAATAACTAAAATAAACCTGGATAAATAATAAAATAACTACATAAACCTGGATTAATAATAACTAAAATAATTGTCTCAATAACTAAAATAAACCTGGATATTCAATATTGTTTGAGAGGCTCTGGTCTTGTCCTGGTGAGGAAGAAGATACTGCCCCCTAGAGGCCAGTCAGTGAGCCTAAAAACGGCAGAACTTCGGCCTCAGATAGCAAGTGCTGCTGAAACCAGGAGAGGATGTAATCATGTTACCTGCAAATAGTGAGAGTTTTGTAGTTTCCCCTTCCTTTGTGTTTAAATATTTTATTTATTTTCCTTATTTATATGTGATAATAGACCAAAAATATCGGGCGACATTATAGTATTATAATCTTTCATTTACTTAATTATAAGTGATTCAACATAGTATTTCCTTAATACAGAGGTAAAATATTCACGTAGAGACTGACATACTTGGAAAATAATCAATATATTTGTAACAATACAAGTCTTTGAAATATCCAACTTTATTTCTGATGTTATTTTAGATTACATTCAGATGATTATGTAAATATATTTAATCTCAAAATCATGAAGTGAATTGTTCTGATCTACATGGCATTTAAAAAGCATTTTGGGAACTCAAATTATTTTCTATGATATTGCTTTAGTTAAACTATATCCTGTGGCATATTATATTAACATGATATTATATATTACCATGGTATTTGTATTGTCCATAGTGTTCTATTGTTTTAGAGATCTGTGTGTATACATACCAACCCTTGTGTAGTGCAGTGGTGTTTCTGTGTATTATTTTGAATTTATTTACTGAAAATTCACTAATCAATTTTCTCACAAATATTAGCTGATGATTTTGGTACAAACAAAATAAACAACTTGAGGTAAATTAACTAATATTGTTTAAAAAGTCAGAAAATGTGATATCAATCTATGATTGACTAGATTTGGTGGAAGGCTATGCTTTTATTAAAGTAGTTAATCTTGTTGATAACTTATTGAACACCCAAAGTGCCCAATATGTGATAAAAATTGATCTCAACAGCTACTTTGTTTTATGTTTAACAGTTTTCATTGAGCATCACCTTTTTGAATACACAAAATAATTATTTTTCACCCAAAGTGTCATTGACATTGATAGGAATGGAATTCCTTTTTATAAGTTATTTTTAAAGTTTATGATATTGATTAAAAAAAATGAATGTTGATTTAGTTTTGTAAATTGCCCTCTCTATGTACCAACGAGCACAGGGTAAAGAAGGATTGTGTTGCAATATTTGCTTGATGGCTGAACCCCTGAAATTCATTTAATCAAATGTGCATGTTGTTATAATACATGTTGCTAACTTATGACCCCTCATCATCTCCAGATAAAATAAAAATATAAAGCTGGTATATACTTATACCTATTCAATTACATTTTTCCTGCATTTGGGCAATTCAGGAGATTATCTTTTCTTAATATGATATTAAGTAAATGGCACATAATTTAGATTTGTGGTTTTATATTTTGTTTAAATTTCATCATTAAAGAATGTCTAAGATCCCAATTACAAACACAAATGTTAAATTCATGAGCAAAGAAAAATACAATAATCTAATTTATTATATAAACTTATGTATGAAGCAAATGTATTTTAATGAGAGTAGCTATAACACTTATATTAAAGATAATAACAACAAAATAGTTTATGTTGTATAATGCGCTGATCTGAAAATATCAGACATCATTCCTACAATAAGAATTTTACATAGATTTCAAATCCTTAAAATGTTACTTTCCTGCAAATTTAAACAAAAGTAAATCTCACAGAATATGAATGTTTTTCTGTTACATTTACTCTTCACATGAAAAAAGAAAAGACTGATGTGCTATTAAATGTATCAGAAAAAACTAAAGAATATTTTTGTAATTTATTAGTTTTTTCATAGCTAGCTGCCATTCATAGTCATGTTCTTTTTGATAGTCTGTTTTGTACATGACCATAAAATATATTATGGAAAATACTTTTAATTTACCACATTAGAAATTCAGATAGATTTTTGCATTTTTTCTTAATATGGATATAAATTGTTATACTATGTCCAGTTATCATATTGCAGGCAGTGATAGTACTTAATATATTTTATCACTTAAATTTTAAGCTACTTCAGTCATTCTGTTGTTGATTCTCAAAATTTAGGGAAGAGAAGAAACCATACTGATTTAAAGAATGATAATAATGGAAATTATCATCTAAAATTTGAGGCAGCACTAGGTAGACTGGGCAAAAATGTTTCTATTTAATGACTAGATCTGGAACAGATTGAATAAAAGACAAATATATGAAAATAAATGTTTCCCATATATTCTGTTGTTGGAGAAGCTGGTGTAGGAAGGAAAGGCCAGACCATGGGCAGAATTCAAGCACGCTATTTGAGATCCATGTATTATGGGATATTTGAACACTGCAACACTTTTCAAATGGAAATGTGGTATGCATACAAGTGTATTTTGCACATATGCACATATGTGCATCTATAACATGTATACAAACATGCAGCATGTATTAATATATACGTGTGTAAACATATGTACGATAATATATATTAGTTCTTATGATAATATACATACACAAACTATTGCTTTTCTTTTTTTCTTTTTTTGTTTTTTCTGTTTTTTAGACACAGTCTCACTTTATCACCCTTGGTGGAGTGCTATGACGTCACAGCTCACAGCAACCTCCAACTCCTGGGATTAGGCGATTCTCTTGCCTCAGCCTTCTGAGTAGCAGGGACAACAGGCACCTGCCACACCACCGGGCTATTTTGTTGTTGTTGTTGTTGCACTTTGGCCAGGGCCAGGGTTGAATCCTGCCACACTTGGTATATAGGGTTGGGGCCCTACCCATTGAGAGTCAGGCGCCGCCTGACTATTGCATTTCTAATTACCTATTTCAAGTCATCCATTGGCTCGGTTCTAACTAAAATAATAATATTAAAAAAACTAAATGCTGCAGTTATTCTCAGCCTTCTCAGCATTCTCATGACTAGATCTAGGAAAAAAAAAAAAAACTCTAGCAAGTTTTATCACTGCTTTTACTTTATCAATATTGCTGTTATGTAGGTATTTTGAAACCATCATAAGTTTTTCTAGATTTTGTAAATATTTAAGTGGTTTTGATACTTAATCAAGAGTTCTTTAAAAATATTTTGTCAGGCTGGGCAAAGTGGAGCCTGTAATCCTAGCATTCTGGAAAGCAGGAGGAGACAAATCACTTAATCTCAGGAGTTTAATACCAGCCTGACCAAGAGCAATACCTTGTCTCTACTAAAAATAGAAAAATTAGCTCCACGTTGTGGCAGGTGCCTGTAGTCCTGGCTACTCAGGTAGCTGAGACAGGAGTTTGAGGTTGCTATGACATAGGCTGATGCCATGGCACTCTAGTGCAGGCAACAGAGTGAAATTCTGTCTTAAAACACACACCCACACACACAAAAGCAACAAGAGTGTTTTCATTGATGATATTTTATTTCTTCCTTCTTCATGGTTGTTTTTTGTCATTGAATTCTTATATGTTTTAACATGGGTTCAGGGAGATAACTATCTCCATATATGCATGCTTCAGAAAATTTAAATATAACTTTGCAGAGAATAAAATGCATTAAATATAACTTTCCTTAAAATGTTTTAAATTTTGATTTATTTTTATAAGGAGATGAATTCTATAAGCAGCCAACAGTATTCACTAGGTAAAAGAATCCTTGTTTAATGCATGGTGATGGGATAATTGGATTGCCACATAGAAGTTTAGAAAAGAATCCTTACTTCCCATGACCTACAAAAATTAATTCAAGATGGATAACCTAATTCATGAAACTACAAGACTTCTAGGAGAAAATGTTGGTAAATCACCTGTAGATATCAGCAGAGGCAAAGAATTCATGAAGATAACTCCAACTGGGTATTTACTAGGCTGTTTCAATTATCTCACATGTCAAAGTGGTCTTAATTTTTTAATACATTGTTTTAACAGTTATTATGCACTACTTTTCAATAGCATATAGCTATTAGTAATTTCAGTAGTAGTTATTTACTACTTTGCATCTTCAATTTCAATAATCTTTCCATTGTTGTGTAATCTTCTGTGATAGAATGGATATATTTGAATCACACAGTTTGTATGTTTCATCTCTATCATTCAATATGGGTCGTTTAAAATAACTTTCATGTCTCCAGGTAACATGTTCAATATTTTCTTTCTTTTACTGAACACATGTTCAAGTTCAATATTCCTGATTGAAATTGTTAAAACCAGAAGTGTTTTGGATTTTAAGATACCTATACACAATTGGGATATCTTGGAGATGAGACCCAAGTCTAAACATGAAATTTTTTTGTTTCATGTTCACCTTATATGTGTTCACATCAGCCTAAATGTAATTTTTAAAATATTTTTAATGATTCTGTACATGAAACAATATTTTAACTGTATTTTGACTGTGACACATCCCTTATGATCAGGGGTGGAATATTCTGCTTGTGGCATCATGTTATCACTCAGAAAGTTTTGGATTTTGAAGCATTTTGTATTTCAGATTTTTAGATTAGGAAAATTCAACCTGTGTAACATTATAATAGCTCTGTAGCAAGGCCATCTGTTTAAAAGCCATACCACCATACTCTTCTTATATTAATTTTTTTCTTCTCATTATGGGTCATTATTACTTTTTTGCACTTACAATAATTTTGATTGAATGTGAGTTATTATAAAGTATACCTTTTATGATGCTAGCTACTTCTCCATTCCTGGGAATATTCTTAAGCATTTGGTTCTACAGGATTAAAGCAGCCTTATTCTAATACTTATCTTCCTTAATACTGAGATAGTGTGTGGAATTTTGATTATTCTACCAGATCCCCCATTAATTGTAAAATTTATTATTTGGTAAAATAAATTATTCCCAGCCTTTTTGAATTCTGGAATTTTTCACTTTACTTATTTTTTTGTTCTTAATTTGAGTCTTAATTTTTTTTTTTTTTAAGAGATGAGCTCTCACTATGTTCCATAGGCTAGATGCAGGGGCTATGCTTGGATATACTGATAAAGTGCGTGGCCATGACCTCCCTGGATAAATCACTGAAGCAGCTGGCACTGCAGGTGCACTTCACCATACACAGTCACTTACTTCTTTAAGGTTGACTTTTCTGCAACTTTGAGTAGTTCACATAAATAAACAGGTCAATACTCAGCTGAAAACTCAAGAAGGATCCTGTGAAGATACACAAATCCATATTCTTTCCTTCTCTCTCCCTCTCTCTCTCTCGTTCTCTCTCCCCATCTTTCTCTTTTTCTCTCTTTTATCATATTTATTTTGCTCTCTTTACTCAATGACTATGACCCTGGATGCTAGACTCCTTAGAATCTCACCTCTATCTCAACTAAGGGAGATTTCCTAGCAAATGCTGAGAGTTGTCAATACTGAGCTGTATACTTGGAGACTACTTCCATTCAGCAAGCTTGGCAATTGTAGGGCTCAAGTCATTTGTTTTACCGTTCTCAAGGATCACTCTCCTGTGTATGTTGTACACTCATATTATGTGTATTTTATCATTGATCTCAGGTTTGAGAGAGCAAGTTTGATTCCTATTATTCCATCTTAGCCGGAAGCAGAAATCAAGTCAATTATTTTTAAGAGAAGTTTTGGGTTGCCTATTATGCTGCACTTGCAGAAGTGATTCCTCCTCAGTACAAATGAAAATGAATCAGTTGAATAATTTTTCAAGTTGAGCAAAATTTGTGTCCATTATATTTTTAACTCCATATTAACATTATTAAAATTTGATTCACTCATTAATTATAATTCACTGAAATGTATAAATAATATTTCCTTGATAAAGGAGAAAATATACTCAGTAAATGAAGGATTATTTACTACTCACTTCCACATGAGTACAGTTGTAAAAGAAAAGGAAAGGGGGAGAAGAAGGGAAAACATGCTTTCAAAATTCATGCCCCTATACACAAAAAACATCAATATTTTAGAGAATACTAAATGTACATGTAACTGAATTAAACCATGTTTTTATAGATATAGTTTCTAATCCATTAGATTAAAATGAATATATTATCTAGATGACTCATTATGGGAATGATAATTACATTTGATTATAAAGTATAAAATGTAATAATTTTATTTATCACTACTAATTATAAAACTATATATTTTACACATAAAATGTTTCAAAACAGTGTAATTTCTTCACATTTTAATACATTGTTAATAAGAGTTGTATTTCATTTTGTCATAACAAATATATACATATATTTTAAAGGGTAGAATTTAAAAATATCACCAAATTTTCTAAATTTTCCCGCAGAGTTATTTCCTAGCTTAATAATTTGTAATTTTTAAAAGTCTAGAATATTTGGCATGTTTGACATATTTGTATGTTTATACATGTTGCTGTAACTGTTATTGATTTTACTAATATAAAATTGCCTTCAATTCACATATTTGGATGTTGTTAAGCATTTCTTCTCTATAGTATTCTATTTATATCTCTTGTATTTGTTAACTCATACAATGAATTTCCCAATTCAGTTTTAGACAAAATTGCTTACAGGTTAATATTTAACAAAGAAAGCTCTTGATTTATAAAATTCTTTGCTTTGCGTAAGTGCTTTGGAAACTAAATTAATTTAAGTGCATTTTTAACATGATACAATGCATGTGTTATTCCAATCATTTCTAAAGAAATTAATAGGGGACATGGCTACTTTAAGAATAGTATTCTGCTCTGGCACATAAATGCCCAATAATTAATTTTTAAAGAAAGTTATTTTTAAATAATTTGTTATTACAAATCTTATAAACTACTTAGTTCTTCTAGATAAGGCTCTATTTTAATCCTTTACTACACTCTTCATATTATATTTCAAGGACTAATTACATTGGTTGTGATTTTTAATATTTTATTAATATATTTAATGATATATAATTATTACTTAATTTTTATTATGATCATGTTATATATTAAGATAACACCTTCAAGTTATAATTTAAATGACATAATTTTCATTTATCTATAATATTTGTCCTAATTACCTAATTATAATCTATTTTACAGTACAGTAAAGTATAGATATCTCTTTCACTTGCAACTAATTTATTTTAACTGTGTCATTAAAATACTAAATCCTATAAATGGTCTTTTAATTAAAGGTTAAATTACATTTCTCTCTATATACTATTAGTCTAATGAGTTCCAAGGCAAACACAGGCACTTTGTTAGAATAAAACGAACATATTGTTAGGAATAAAATCATTCTCTCTTTTATAAAAAGTTTTCTATATTAAGACTCTTTATCTTTTATTTCCTAGTAAATACATTGTAATAATTAAGCATAAATACTACTTAGATATATATATATATCTTATATATATATTACTACTTAGATATATATATATATATGTACAAATATGTACATATATGTATGGTTCCCTACTTAATGATGGTTTTCTTGTAAAAATAGTTTTCACTGACAACAGGTTGTGATGGCTACAAAGAATATGTAAATCAGAACAACATGAGTTTTTCTATTCAAATGTCAGTATTATTTATCATACCCAAATTCATAAACTGGTTTCTTAATTTGGCTTACATACAAATTTTGTGAGTATGAGTCTGTATCCCCATGTCAGTCACCTTCATGATCCAACCCAGAAAATGCTAGTTTTTTAAAATATTGAAGTAATATAAAAAAGAAAATCAACTTAATGAGATAGCCAGAGAGGACAATTTGATAGATACCAATGGTGTAATTCAGTCCTGGCATGATGAGTTTTTTTGCCTATCAATCAGAGATATTGTAGAAGAGGTTTATGTAGAATCACTCAACATTTATTGAGGGTTTGAAATTTTACTGACATTTGAACTAATGCCGATGACAGCTAGATTCATTCAAATGCTATAATCTATTTTCTTTCCTCAGATTTCAACTTCTCAGTTGTATCGCCTAGTATCTGGAATTTTACAATATCATCAGTAATCATGAAATTACTACAATTCTGCATCACTGTATAAGATTACAGAATAATTTTTCATCGAAGCTTTCATTTAAAAAATTTCACATATTAAATCTAGAGTATAATTTAGACATTATCTTCTTCATTATGTTTGCATTTATTATTACCCTTACAGGAAAATAATTCACTCAATTAGTAGCTTAAAATTTGCAACAAAGACTCCAAGATTTACATATATGTTAAAGTATTGATTTTGACCTTGGGGGCTAAATGTTGGTGCTAATTGACTGTTTCCAAACTCCCAGACAGTCCTCATGAACTGTGAGCCGATTCATGAATCTCAAATGTTGGTGGTATGAAATAGAAAGTTCGGAGAACTCTATTTGGGTCAGGGTGGATAATAGTGAGTGAGTCTCCTTTTTTCCTATATGGCATTTTGAGTAGATCTTTAGGAATAATAGTGTTTTATTGGGATCTATATTTTCCCTCACTGCAAACATTTGAAATCACCATTACACTATATTCATGAGCCCAGTGTGCCTCCATCCTCTGAGTGAGTTTGAACAGCTGGAATCCTCTGTTACAGAAAGTTCGTTAAACTTTATTGTTATCAGCAGTGTTGTTTGGTTTTGTTTTTTTTGAGGCAGTAACTTTAAACCTCATAGAGTAGCTTAAAGAAAGTAATATGTTTGCTTTTTTTCTGAAATTTTCCCTTTGAGATCCTCATTTCTATCAATTTTTCCAATGGTATGTGTATAAAAACAAGGTAAGTATTCATCTATAATTATTTTACTATTTTCATGTCTGTGATTATTTCCTTTTTCTCATTTTTAATTCTGTATCATTATATTTCCTCCTCAATTTTCTTTTTTTATGTAAGTACTAGATTTTTTTTTATTATAGTTAGATAATCATCAAAATTTATTTGGGGGTCATGATTATCAGATTAAATGTATATGAATAAACATATTCATCGTTTCACATGTTTGTGTGTGTGTGTGTGTAGAATATTTAAAACTATTGTTTTAGCACTTTTCAAGTTTATAATACAGTGCTATCTACTTTAGAAACCGTGCTATGGGACAGAGCCCCCAAACTTATTTTAGTAGTATAGGTGAACTTATGAGTTTAGATAACATGAAACCATTTGGGGATAATAAAACAATTGTCCCTTTATTTATCTGAATTATATTAATTAATAAAAAAAGTTTTTTTAATTAGTTCAAGTAGAGGCAAGCTGAGACAAGTAGAGTCTTTGGAAGGGATTTTGGACAGCAAGGGAATCTGACTAGTGGGGGTCTTACAAGAAAAGACTTGCTATAGTCAGGGCTTCCCAGGGGAAATGAAGGGTGTATGTTTTACTTTTTCTGTCCTTATTTAATTTGGCTCAGAGGACACAAATTCAGGGGCTGTGGGATAGAGAAAAACCTAATTGGGCCAACACAAAGCAGAAGGAAACAAGTGGCCAATTGTGAACTTTTTATTAAATGTTCTGTGTATATAGGTTAATAGAGAAAATGTACATATTTAGATCACCCTTTTTAATTATCTTTGAATTTATTCACACCTATTTATATTCTATTTAAAGCTTTAAAAATGATTTTTAGAAATAATAAACAGCTTTCATTAGATTTACTTTAGAAAGGCTCTATCATAATAAGTGATGGGCAACATAAAATGCAACCTTAGCAATAAAAATAAAATGGCAAACTTCCATTGAATTTCAACTCAAAAAAGTTTACATTTCTGGAACAATGTTTAGTTATTTTCAAAGAGAATCAACAAAGTCTTGCTGAACTTCTTTCTTGAAATCTAATAATGACCCAAGTTTGTAAATCTTAAGAGTAAGCTCATGAATAATACTCCAATTGAATTATTCCCCAGAAAAAGATGGATGTCACTAGCGTATCCAAAATGTTCTTCTTGTCCGTTGCTTATCATTACTCCTTCCTTCAAAGAAAACACTATTGTCATAGCTGACACAGATCAGCATTTTCCACCATTATTTAATACTCCTCCCTGTGGGGAAGTTTTTAAGCAATTTATATCTTAATCTTACCACTTCAAGGAACTCCATATTTGTTTAATGTTTCATGTATGTTTACAAATAAATAAAGCAGATTTATAAATAAAAAGACAGCATTTTTAATTCCCTATAAAACAATTTTTGTCTCAGAGGTGATGTTGCTATCTTTGCTAACGCATACTATTTAGTTACAGTTTCCCATGTTCAACTTTATGTAAATGAAATCACACAGTATATTGTCTTCTTTTTAGTTCCTTTCACTCAACTTTCTTTGCAGCAGATAGCTCTAATCTCTAAAATCTTCGTGGTCCTGATTATGCTGTTTTGTACCTGATGGGTCTCACACACAGTAGCGTTTGTCTGAATAATTACTCTTGGCCTGATCTGTGGCCACAAAGTTTGTCTCATTTATTTTCTCATGAGGTTTATAATTTTATACAGTGTTGTTAGCTCGGTTTTGAGTCAATTTTGTTAAAGTATAAATTTAAGTCAATTTTTTTGTTTTTTGTCATTTAGGTATTTAGTTACTCACTATCAATTTGGAAAAACGTTTCATTTCCCAATTGAAAAAACAATTGACTACATTTATATGGTTCTTTATCTACTCAGTGCTAAGCCATAAATGTATATGTTTATACTTTCATTAAAATAGCACATATTTATAGTAAATTTTAAAAGCTGGTAATGTGAGCATCTCGTTTATTTTCTTAATCAGAAGCTCCTGTTTTACCAATTAGCTTTAACAGGTATATTGTCTACTTCAAACATTTGACGTTTCCTAGTACAGTGGTTCTCAACCTTCCTATTGCAATGGCCCTTTGGTACAGAACCTGTGGTTGCAGCCTGTGGTTGAGAACTGCTGTCCTAATGTCTTTTAGTTATTTCTAGTTCAGTCCCACTTTAAAAACATTTCAGTGCTTTAACTGTGATGTGTGGCAATGTAACATATCCTGTCTTGACATGTGAATGGCAGAAGATCAATTGGAGTAAGGGATGGTTAAGGTACTTATGTAATAGGAAGCAAATAAGAATCTAAACTCTGAAGAATGGTATTATTTTCATGGTACTGGAAGACAGATAGATGGTAGATAGACAACTAATAGCAAGAAGTTCTGTGAAGACCAGGAGACTGGTATGAACACTTTTATGATTTTCATTTCCTGCATATGCATAGCAGAATATGCTGAATGTGAAAGCTAGAATATGATTAGATGCAAATATAAATTAAGTCCCTAAATCTCCTCCATAATAATGTTTGACAGTAGTATATCTATATAAGTAGATGATAATATCTATATAGGTAGGTTTAATAACTCTATTTGATTAAAAGCACTAAGATGTAAACTCTAAGATGAAAACAACTGAGTAAATGAACCTGAAGTTGCCATACAGGCTGACAGTTGCTGCCCTCTTCTAATCAGTACAGGAATTACAAAACGGTAGTGAGCCTTAATTATGAAACTCTTATTATACACTGATGCTATGGTAGATGAAAAAAATATCATTCAATTTAAGTTCTTCTTGGCTATTTCTTGCATTTATTAATTCTATTAAGATTTAAAAAGCACTTAATAGGTCTCACATCCAATGGTAGAATATGTATATACAATGTGGTGTATATGTAGATATTGTAGATCTATTAGTTTATGTTTTTCAACATTAAGTACTGATAAGGGTATGTTAGCTAGATGTACTAAAATAAAATAAAATAAAACAGTTGGCTTGGTGTCCATAGCTCAGTGGTTAGGGCACTGGCCACATGTACTGGGCCTGCTAAACAAAAATGAGAACAACAACAACAAAAAAATGCGGGGTGCTGTGACAGATGCCCGTAGTCCCAGCACCTCCCAAGTCTGAGCACTTGGGAGACTGAGGCAAAAGAATTGCTTAAGCCCAAGAGTTTGAGGTTGCTGTGAGCTGTGACACCACAACACTCTACCCAGGTGACATACCCAGGTGCAAAAGTTGCAATTTTTTTTTCAGTTTATTAAATATTTATTGAAGCACATATTTCAACAGGAAAATGTCAAAGTTAATTTAGCACTCAAATATTTCTCATTGGCAGTTCATATCAGTGCTGTACTGGTGATGCATTGACACTAATTTCCTACTTGCATATTCCCTGACAAATTATTCCTGAATTTCCTCAATATTGGCCAAAATGTCTTAGTCAATTACATTACTGTAAACAGGGATACCTGAAAGCAGGTAATCTATAATGAAAAGAGTTTTCTTTGGCTCACAGTCCCGCCATCTATGTAAGACACACTTCATAGGCATCTGCTTCTGGTGAGGGCAGCAGGGGGCGTCCACTCAAATAGGTGTCACTGGCAAAAGAGGGAACAAAAAAGAAAGGCTTTTTTTCAACACAACGGCATCAACATACTCATGAGGGATCTGCCCCTATGACCCAAACAGCTCCCACCAGGCCTCATCTCCTACAATGGGGATCAAATTTGTACATTGAGAGCTGCCTGAGCTCACAGGCTCAGACCAGCCTGAGCAAGAGCAAGACACTGTCTCTAAAAATAGCCAGGTGTTGTGGCAGGCGCCTGTAGTCCCAGCTACTCAGGAGGCTGAGGCAAGAGAATCACATGAGCTCAGGAGTTTGAGGTGGCTGTGAGCTGTGATGCCACAGCATTCTACTGAGGGTGATACAGTGACACTCTGTATCAATAAAAAAGAGAGAGAAAGTTGAAAAGCACAGATATCAAAAAAAGAAAAAGAAAAGCACAGATATCCAAACTATTTCACAAAAGAAATTAGTGCAGAAAAAAAAAAAAAGCTGTGACTTATCAACCAATCCTACTATTAAAGGTAGTCCCAGATAGTAACCATTTAATTGAACAAGAGTTGAATTCACCAGGCGCAAGAGACCAATAAACAAACAAGTAACCTTGGGGTATACATACTGTAGACACAAACTTTTAGTTAATCACTGTTATCAATAAAAGGAACAAAATTAGGATGGTCATATTAAAAAATTAAATGTGAATAAAAATGCACTTATCAAAGACTACCTGTAGGCTTATTCACCCTAGGAATAGTTCATTGTTTTGCAATACTTCATGTATTTTTAATGCAGAACTATTAATAATAATTACAGAACTCAAAAAGATGGAAGATTAAATGAATGGCATTATATATACCTA
Organism: Galago senegalensis; assembly: GCA_963575145.1. NCBI lineage: Eukaryota > Metazoa > Chordata > Mammalia > Primates > Galagidae > Galago > Galago senegalensis. Next base: position 48,083 of record CAUYTI010025918.1, read on the forward strand.
CCTGATAAAGGTTCATACTCAGTAATTTTTAGACTGTCTTTTTGTATTATAATTCAGCCATTAAAAGTAGGATTTTACTTCTCCAAAGACTAAGAAAGGAGTTTTAATGTGCCATAGCTTTGTCAAAACAAACAATTTAAATTCTTCTTGTGAAAAAATTTTGATCAAACAAGATATATTTTTTTTCTATGTAAACTCAGAAAAACTCCCTTAGCTACCAGGGCCCAGAATTACCATAATGAGTTTTCTAAATGCAAATTAAAGAAAACCAAGTGATAGGTGAAACTCTGGCGCACACCCTGATTTAAATGAGATCAATGAGAATACCAAAAACACTTTCCTTATGTTCCTATTCCCAACTGGTTAATTGAAATACTTTTAGCAGTGTGCAAAACATTCACATTTGTTCCCTTACATGCAGATAAATGGCCATATGGTTAAAAAAAAAGAAAAGCCAATTGTAAGCCTCTGAAATTGTCCTACAACCAGATAGTAAAGCAAAGGTAATACAGTTTTTTCAGGAGGAGGAATTGTAGAGATCAGCGCTACCAGTAGGCATGTATAGATGGTGATCATTACTATATTGTGTTTTAATCCATTCACAGGGAACTAAAATGCATTATGACAAATTGTAGCAAATTAATATAAACTTAACCAAGTGTACCTACATTTTCATCTGTTATACGTGATGGAGTACATTATTTGGATAAATCAATATTACACCTTAACATTGCAAATCAAATCTTTCAAAGCCACGTAAAATTGATATAGTTATTTAAAAATGAGATAAATATTTTTTTCTTAAGTCTTAAGAATTTTATATTTAATTCCTTTTATGTAAAATGGCTAAATTCATAAATGAAGTTTATATTTAAACTGAATTGATTTTACTTACTTAGGGAATGTGGCAGTATAAAAGTGATTAACATAGAATATTTTCTTTGAAATCAGCAGAGAATACAAAAAACATTTGGTTAATTTCCCAATGCACAGATCCAATTTCTACAGAGCTCTCCAAATACTAAGCAGTTTCTCATTGTTTTTATATTTTTGCACGCACTTTGTTTTTAAATCAGTCTTGGCCCTTGCTAAGTGACTGATCATACAACCCTCCATATCTGTGGATTTTTTTTTAAATTTTAGATGGTAACTTAATGTAGAGAATATGTTTTTTACTAGTGAATATCACTTTACATGTCTATATTTTATGGTCAACTTAGCTAGCATAAATCCTATCTAGTAAAACATCCAGTCTTAATGACAGCTGTGTATAGCATGAATAAATTAACAAGGTAAATGTTTACCCTTGAAATATATTAAAATTTGGTTCATGTAAATTTGTTTTAATACTTAAAAATAAGAATGCAATAAAATATTGAAAGTTTTATTTTAAGATTTAATATGGTCCTCTAAATATAGACATAATTATGTAAATTTTTATTTTTATAGATGCTATGGATTTATGTCAAAGCATAAATAATAAATATAGCAAATATTGATTAAGTAAAATCACAAATGTACCTTAAAATCAATTAAAACATTTTAGTTAATATCTGACAAACATTAGAGCACAAAGTTGTCAGTTTTAACTTTTAAAATATAATTATCAACTTTATCTTATTATGTCAAATTCTAAAAGTTCAGTCTTTAGGGATTTTTAACAATTTTAGAGAGATATACAAGTTATGTCATTAATGCAAACCTAAAGCATGTATTTAATTGTATCCTGATAACTATAGTCAACACATATTTCAATGTTTTATTCACTCAAAATGTAAAAATACGTGTATATGACTTATATGCTACTCTAAAGGACGCTAAGTAATAAAATAAGATAGAAAATAAGATAACTTGATAATGCATAGAGGTAGAAAATACTATAGGAAACTCATATGAAATAAACTTAAAAATTATGTCATTTAGCATTGTAGAGAAAGATACAAAAATTAGCTGAAATATTGTGAAAGTAGTTGTTGCTAAGATACAGAAACTGTCTTGGAAGGGGTATGTTTATTTGTTTCTATCACCATTTCAAATTCCTATATACTGAAAGGCTTAAAAACAATTCTTTGAGTATTTTATGATTTCTGCCATTTGGAATGCCATAGCTGAATTCTCTGTTCAAGGTCTCACTATCCTGCAATCAGGAAATCTGTTGGCTTGAAATCTTACGTGAAGCTTATTGCTTCCAAACTTACTGGGGGTGTTGGAAGAATTTTGTTCCTTGTGGTTGCAGAGCTGAGATCTCCATGTTCTTCTTGCTGTCTGTCAGCAATAGGACGCTCTGCTATGGTGACATGTAGGATGGCAGGCAGCTCATAAAGATTTCCCTTGATGGCAGAGTCTCCTGATATGTACTTCTTTGTGCAATCACGATTCCTCAAGTATAGACTTAATCTAGTGATTTGTTTCTAAAGTATAAAAATTAACAGAAGTGTGTCAATGACATTTCCATGATTAGGTTGTAAAGAAGGAATTGTCGAGTGTCTGCCTTGCTGCCTCACTCGTGTATTTTGCTTTGGATTTATCCCTTTCTGGTGTGTATACAGAGAAAACGTCCTATATGTTTTATGAGAAACTATTTCCTATAAATGGGGGTCCTTGCTCTATTTGTTAACTTGTTGAACAACTTTAAGCATAAAAAATATTTTAGAAATACATGAATTACAGAATAGATCTTGTTACAGATTTCTTTCTTAGTGTGCTCCTCCATATCAGAGTTATTAAAGATGGATGGAGGTGCTAAAATTTGAGAGCAATACCCTGGAGTCAAACATAATCTCTGACAGAAGAGCCAAGGAATTTACATTGTAATGGCCTTGTCCAAAATTAGTCTTTTTAACTATTGAAACCTAGAGATATTGCTAGATTTTTTTATTATTATCATTTGAATCATCATATTGTAAAGGGTGAACCAATTCAAGAAACTAGCTGCTCACATTTTGAATGTTTATATTTTAAATTAGCTTAAGTGAGAAATTAGTAATTTTTCAGAAAATGGAATTCAATACTATTGCTCATTTTTCTTTTTTTTATTGCATTCCTTTCAAATACATTAGTTAAACTAAAAAATGATTTTATATGTCTTTTTCAAGGGCAAATAAATAGAAAGATTTTTGTCAAGATGCCAAGGAAAGAAAATGTCTTCAACATCAGATTCTATATTATTAGAAAATAAAGGGAAAAGATAACTCTCTACATTGAAACAGTAATATAGAGTTCCACTCACCTATCTTTATTTATTTATTTCTTTATTTGCGAGGAGAGAGTCCCCAGGTGGCTTACCTGGTGAATTTATTTATTTATTTATATTATTAAATCATAGCTGTGTACATTAATACAGTCATGGGGTACAGTGTGCTGTTTTTATACACAATTTGAAATATTTTCATCAACTGGTTAACATAGCCTTCATGTCATTTTCTTAGATATTGTCTTAAGACATTTATATTCTACATTTAGAAAGATGTATTTTAAATTTATTGCTTTTATTTTTGTGAAGTGTATGCTTTATAAGTTTGATACAATATTTTATTATGGCACTTGCACTTGTGTTTAATTCATTTTAACAGTTACTTGTAATTTTAAGTAATTCCCTATTAAAATCATTTTTTTCCTGTTTTTGCTTTTATAAAGCTGTGTGAACATTCTGTTCGTCCTGTTTTATGTTTGTGTTAAGTACTTTAGATGAACACGTCATAAATAGACCTCTTGTTCCTTCCACTGTGTTTTTACAATAATTTCTTTGCACTTAAAAAATAAACTATAGTATCTGTCTCTCAGTGGCTGAGAAGGGGCATGAAATCAGAGTGTTTCTTGACCAGCTTGCGAACCGTGTAAACAATTTATTTAATCTCTGTGTGCTCATTGTTATTGTTTGTAATGAGTCAGATGGTAATGGCCACTTCATTGGTTTGGTGATGAAAAGTAAATAATAAAATTATTTCAGTACTTAGGATTGATCTGGACACATGAAAAGGACCCAATAACTTTTGATAATCACTAATACTGATGTCATTGGTATTGTTGAAATTACTACTCTACTTTGTGTTCTCATTATTTCTCTCACAACGTTATAGACACTTTAAAGCAAAGTTTAAGGCTTCTTGGTCTACTCAATCTGAGGAACCTCAATACTGCACCTGGAATTTAAGTACTCAATAAATGTTTCTGTAATTCAATGATAAGAGCCATAACTCAATTTTGACTATGCCTATGCATAGTCCTTACGCCTGTGCCATGATAAAAGTTTCCCACTGAGTGTCAGGGGGCGCTCTCAGATCAGTTTGGACTCCTGAATCAAAGCATTTCTAGGAGTTACAGATCAATGGAAAGTAGAGTTTTGATAATCCCCAACCAGAAATGTCACTCTTCTTGGACAATGACTTAAAATCTTTAAATACCTCTTTAGCATTAACTTACTACTTCTATTTTGTATATATGTTCTGTTCATTCTTTGTCCCCTTTCTTTTTTGAATTGTCAGTGATTTTTAGCTATGGAAAATATAACCATAAACCAACTACTTTATAAACTCCTGCTCCAATTAATTTTTTCTCCTTTCCCAGGAAAAGTATGTCATGACTATATTAAAATTATATAAATTACTGTTTTTATTTTACAACAATGTATGCATTGTTTCCAGGAACCATGTGATTTTATCATTTTTTTTCTTGTGGTCAGCCTTTCTAGTCTTCCCCTCAAAATTTGGGATTAATATTAGGGCTTTAAATCTGAAATCAATTTTGTATCAAAAGTTTTTTTTATCTCAAATGAGAAGCAGTGTAATCATTAGTCAACATATACCTAAACTATTGGCAGAGTTTTGCTGTCTTAATGGTAACTAGTAACTGTCTTAATGGTAAGAGCAAAGAAGCCCCATGAGCCAATGGCAATAAAATCACAAAAGATGTTTTTCACAGCCTGTAGAGAATTTAATATATTTCCTTGCAAGTGGTCCAAAGCCTGAAAGCAGCAGTAGTCAGTTGGTGCCAGGTCTGGTGAAAGCAGTTGATGACAGAAAGTTTCCAAGTCCCACTTCTGTGGTTTGAGCAGCATTGTTTGGGTGACACATGGTCGAGCATTGCCTTGCAAGAGGATTGGCCTGGGTCTATTGACCGATTTCAGCTGCTTACTCACAAGCATCCTGATCATTTGGTCCAATAGATTTCAGCACACATCTATAATCCAGTGACCAAGATTCATACAGCTGTACTGCCGGACCACCACGCAGGCACCACAGCTTTTTTGATCAATTTTGCACTGTGCTTCAGCACTTCATCTTTATCTATTCTAACCATTGGGCCCAATGCTTGCAATTGTCAAAAAGAATCCATTTTTCATCACATGAAATAGTACATTGTAGAAATTATTTGCCTTTATGCCATGATAACAAAGAAAGGCAAGCTTCAAGATAATTTATTTTCTGCCATTCATTTAATTCATGCAGAACCCATCTATCTGTTCAGTCTCTTTACCTTGCCATGTGTTGCAATATTTTTGGAGTAGTAACATCAAACCCTCCGGCTAACTCATACTCAGGTTGAGATGGATTCACTATGACTGTAGCTTTCGGCTCATCATTATCCACTTGTTTGCAGGTCACCTAGGTAGCTTATTTTCAAGATTAAAATCACCAGGACAGATCTTCTCAAACTGTCCAGGTACTGTGCATTTATCAGCCACATCCATCCATAGAGCAGTATCTGCCGCTTTGGTCGTACAATGGAACTCATAATCGAAAATCACACAAATTTTACTGGTTCCACATAAAATGCTCTAAATCTTGAAAGATAATCACAAACCAAAATGTGCATATAGATGCATACAAATTAAAAAGAAAAAAAAAAGAGGCATCAAAGTGAAATCTCAGAGATATCGACTGTCAAATTTAGTACTTAAGAAAATGCAACTTTCATTCTTAATAAACTAAAAAATTCTTTCCTTTTGTTTTATTTATTTATTTATTTATTTTATTAAATCATAGCAGTGTACGTTAATACTATCATGGGGTACAGTGTACTGTTTCTGTATACAATTTGAAATACTTTAATCCAACTGGTTAACATAGCCTTCATGTCTTTTTCTTAGTTATTGTGTTAAGACATTTATATTCTACATTTAGAGAGATTCACATGTACCCATAGGATGAACCATAGGTGTGATCCCACCAATCATCCCTCCGTCCACCTAGCCTGCCCCCTCCCCTCACCTCCCTCTCCCCTCTCCCCATATCCCTGGGTTAAAATTGGGTTACAACTTTCCTATGAAATCTATAAATTAGTTTCATATTAGGGATGAGTACATTGGATACTTTTTCTTCCATTCTTGGGATACTTTGCTAAGAAGAATATTTTCCAGCTCCATCCATGTGAACATGAAGGAGGTAAAGTCTCCATCTTGCTTTAGGGCTGCAAAGTATTCCATGGTGTACATAAACCACAATTTATTGATCCATTCATGGGCTGATGGGCCCTTGGGCTTCTTCCATGACCTAGAAATTGTGAATTGTGTGGCAATGAACATTCTGGTACAAATGTAGAATATAAATGTCTTAACACAATAACTAAGAAAATGACATGAAGGCTATGTTAACCAGATGGATGAACATATTTTAAACTGTATATAAAAACAACACACTGTACCCCATGATAGTATTAATGTACACAGCTATGATTTAATAAAAAAAAAATGAAAAAGAAGAAAAAATTAAAGCAGAGTATTTAACCACAGTAAAATTTCCTCACAACTTTGTTACAGTTAAAATGAGGCTGCAACTATAGCAAGTTTTCAAATGGCTCTCTTGTTAGCTAAGCCCTAAAAATGATTTGCCAATGGTGACTTAATTAAATAACACTTGATTACAGAAGCTGAAGAAAGGTATTCAGTGAAAATAAACTTGTTTAAGACTATTAACCTTCAGTTGGAGCAGTGGCTTTGCAAATTGAAGAAATTAGGAGAAGAGTCAATTAAAAACAAAAAGAAGATTTGGAGTTGTTTTCTTGGGCTTTCGATTAGTTGACAGATGTTAGCAATATTACTCAGTTGTATTTATTTGAGAAGTCAATGGTTGAGTTTGAAGTGATTGGCAAAAATTAGCTTCTATGAATAGCTGACATGGAAAAACAATTGGTATTGTTTTTCAGGTATTTTCAGTGAGTTTAAGAAACACAAATTGAGTACAACCTGAAAGAGAATTTGCTAAGATGAATTACAACTGATTGGGGTAAAATTATGTGTATAATAGAAAAAGACTTAATTGGACACATTTTAAAAACCTGTGAAAATTTAAGAAGTTTAATGCCTCCAGTATTCATTGTGTTCTTTATCGGCAAGTTATTGCAGTAATTAGTTGAATCTAACATGTGTAATTGAACCAGGAAGATCAGGGGTGAGCTTGACTTGATCTTGTGGACTTACCATTATTTGTTGCTAACATTCTTTTGCTTACACTCAGAAATAGAAGCTGAATGTTTAGACTTTCTTTACACATAGCAGTTTGATGGAGTAGAAATGGTAAGCATTACGGTACCTCTTTGGGCTCGAGAGTGAAATTGAAATCTTTACAAAAGAGAAGTATGGCTCTTGACCACTATTATCAAACATTGAATGGATATGAAAATGAATTTTTACTGCGGAGTTGATAATATTCTTTAAATAAATTCCAACTGAAATTGCAAGATAAAAGTGCAGATATGCAAAACTTAGACTAAAATCATATTATTTAGATAAAAACAAATGTCGTTTGAACTACCAGTAATGTCAAACTGCTTTACACACTTGTTACTCTGTCAAAAGTTCAAACAAAAAGTGATATCATCATTCACACAAAAATTTGCAGCAAATAAATTTTCAGAACTTCAATAATAGTTCCAACAGCTTTTGTTCAGACCTTGAGGCAAGTGCAAAGGAAATTTCCATATCATAAAATACATTTAACTCTTCAAGAGCTTCCACGTACCCAGCAATTGGAAATGTTTAATCTACAACAAAATGATGTGCTGAGAGGCACATACGTACACACATATATGAATTTGAAAAGTTTCTTATAAGACTTAAATAAACTCAATTAAAATTGTATGCCCATTTATTTCTGTCAGAATTCATCACTGCCTATCTTTGTAAAAAGACACTTTTAAAGATGAAATATAGAAAAATCTCATCATAGATCATTACTGACAGATGAATATTTGCAATTTATTCTGATGAAAGGGGACACTAGCTTTGAGTTTTAACTGAATCAAATGTTACAGCAAGTTCACTAGGGACTGCCATAAGCAAATATCGCAAATCAGTGGTTTAAACTTCAGAGATTTATTGTCTCAGAGATCTTAAGGCTAGAAGTTAGGGAAGAAGGGACTTCAGGATTTGTTCTTTCCGAGGAATTATCTGTTTCATATGTCAACATAAATAACAAACAGAGGAGGAGACTCTCTAAAAGAAAATAATGCAATGATGTTTATTCTAGAATATGCCATAGTAAACTATGTGCATATTTAGGGAGGTAAAGCAAGACAGAAGCTTTTAAAGGAAACTTGAAGAGGATTATTTCATTGTCTTGAGATAATTATCCTTATCTACAAGTATCAGTAACAAGGGTGGTACCAGTCTGAGGCTGGACAGGCAGATGCTGGGCTGAAATCAGAAGCATTTGTATATGTGTAGAAGTTGGTGATTGTCACCATGCAAGGTTGTGCAAGTTCTTGTAACCAGGCAGCTGTGCACAAGAAACCTCCCGTCACGGCCTTCCCCAGCTATGTTTGTCAGGGTTTTTAACACAAGTGGTCCCACTTTTACTGAGAAAACTTTCCCACATACCTCTCTCCTAGGTGGTTTGCCAGCCCTCTCTTGGCTTTGTAGACAGGTTACCTTCATCTCTGACTGATGATCTTAGGGCTTATTCCTGGTTCATGTCTGTCCTTAGTTTTCTCTTTTCATAAAGATAGCAGCAATTTTAACTTAGGACCCACCCTAATAATCTTATTTTAACCTGATTACTTCTGTAAAGACCTTATCTCCAAATAAGCTTACATTATGAAGTATTGAGTATTAGTACTCCAACATAAGAATTGGGGGGGAATGTAACTCCATCCATAATTCACTTTCTCCCAAATAGTTTTACTCTGTTTCTTAGTAGAACTGCTTTAGAGATGGGAGATCGGAATTAGGGAACAAGGTGGGGCAGAATGGTAGGATCATGATTAGATCCTTTAGGTTTTAGTCCCTCTCTCCATTGTCTCTGTAGCAGCCCATATAGTCTATGGCTAGGAGGAGTGAGAGTTATAAGAAATATCTGTATAGGTCCATAATGGAATACCTTGATGAAAAGGGTGTGGAGAGGGATTTGGCTCTCCTAACAAGCATGACAGAGCTTGTGAGATGAGAGCATTGGTGAATTGGCAGTCTCTCCACCTGTGGTGTTGAGAGGCATGAGATAAGCCTTATATTAGGCTGGAGATAAGGCAGTCAGGAGAGTGCACATTCTATCACAGACCTCCTTACTTTGACTCCTCACTTCTGCCTGCAGAACGTCAGCACGGTGTCTCTGATGAAGATCACTAAGCTCTGCTAAAGACTAAGATCCATCTTTCTAAGAAGACTGCTTTACTCCCTCAAAGACTATCTCTCTTTCTTCAACTAAGGTAAATAGCCCTCAAGCACCTAAGAGCAATTGTTTCTGAATGAGATAACAGAACACAGCTAGATAGGCTGGTATTGGAGACCAACCAGTCCAAGGCTCTGATAAGTGGTGGCCACAAAGTGACCCCAACAGTCTCCATCTATGTTATTTGCCATTTAACTAGAATTTAACTAGAATTTCCTTCCCTGGCATCCAGGAAAAGGAAATGACAGAGATTCTGAGGACGGAGCTTGTTGACTGGCAGGAGCTAGACTTCTTCAGTCTTTTCTCACAGTGGCCATTCCTTACTCTTAATAAAGAGACTTTGGCCTCTTCTGCAGGTTCCAAGGAGGTGGAAGAGTCAGGGGAGTAAAAATCTTTGAGGATATCAACCAAGATATTTTCATCCCACTGGCATAACAGATCTCAGTAGATTTTCATTTTTGAAGCTTGATAAATCTATTAAATTCCATTTTGCCTTCATTATTCCTGCTCTCCTGGTGCTTATATTAAATTGCAAAGTCCCCTTTTTCTTCATACTTAATTTTCATTGTTCATTAACTGTTTTCAGTTTTTTATTATCCCTCTGAGGACACCAATGCAACTTAATAGCCACCAGCCAGTTCTATTGCCCTTGTATATGCCATCCTAGTTTTCAAAGCCTTGTTTATTGCAAAATGCAGAACATTTCCTCTACTGGCACAATTTTTTAAAATTTCCCAGCAAACATTTTTAACAATAGAACTTTTGGATTGTACAGACCGTGGAAGCCCCACTTGTTACTTGAGAGGGGGGTCCTTATTGCCACTGAAGCAGTGAGGAATTAATCCCCACATTCTCACCCACCACCTGCTTTAATGAACCACTCCCCAACTGTGCTAATTCAGTACTTTTTGGAGGCAAATGTATGGGATTTGAGTGTGGAAATTAATTGGAGAGAGAATACTGTGAAAGAAAAAAGGTACGGAAAGCAGGACAAGAGAGGACAAGACTTCTGAATGTGAAGCAAGTGTAACCTCAGTGAAAGGAAATGGAGGAGGAAACAGAAGAAGCCTCAGCCTGAACTTCTGAAAAGGTTCCAACCAACACAATCGGGAGCTCTGGGGTAAAGACATAGCCAGGCTCTATTTATCCTGCTGGGCTCCCCGATTGCCTAAGTGCAAATGCCTGGTGAGAGTAAGACCTCAACCCCAAATCAGAGTCAAATCCAAAAGGCACTGTGCTGAGTGCTTTCAGCTAAATCCACATCATGAAGACAGATTTTTTTCTATTTCTTGAAAGTAGAACTTGCCATATGCCTTCTCTTGGTCTTTAGGTGTTTATGACTTTGTTGTGGTCTCTAAAGAAGCAGGTATATTCAGACTTATTTTCAATATGCCAGTATATATTTTTATATCAGGAGAAATATAAATAGGAAGTTCCCTAACTGAACTACATAGAATCTTTTTATTAATATGTTAAGGAAAAATCTGAGTAGTAAATCTAAATAATGATTACAGTGCATATAATAAAACATTTTTAATAGTGTTATTTTAACAATAATATTGGTGACATAATTTTTCCTTGAATATTGATATGCAGTCATATTTACCAAGTTGTGATGAATTTCTCTCTCTCTCTTTTATTTTTAGAGATAGAGTGCTGTGGCATCACACAGCTCACAGTAACTTTCAACTGCTGGGCTTAGGTGATTCTCTTGCCTCAGCCTCACAATGCCAGGCTATTTTTTTTGTTGTTGTTGTTACAGTTTGGCCGGGGCCAGGTTTGAACCCACCACCCTTGGCATATGGGGCCAGGATCTTCCCCACTGAGCCACAGGCACTGCCCTGAGATGAAATTTTTTCAAATATTTTAGCCAGCTGTGCTTTCCTTGATACAATATTAAATATAATTTTAACAAAAAGTTTAATATTTTAGCTTATCTTTTATCCTTTCTTTTTAGACAATCAGACATTTTACTTGATGGTTATAAAAGTTTATTCCTTTACTGAGCTACCTACTGAGTCCTATCAGTTGTCACTGTTAGTGATGTCTAGACATATTTATTCAAGTGAATAGAAAGATTAGTACTTACATGATTTGTGTTTAAGGTATCATTTTATATAGAAAGAGCCCCCCGCCCAGCCTGTTGTACAATTCTGCTCTATTATGGGTTTTTGCATGTCACAAAGAAACTACTCTTGCTATTACTGTGAATATTGACCAAATCACCTCAGCCTAAAGGCTTCTTTTTAATGGTTGACCATCCAATCAGAAGACCAGAGGGTCACTTTCACTGGTATTAAATGTAATAAAACCACCAGTATCATCTTTCTATTACAGATGGCAAACATATCTCAGACCATGAAAAGGCAGATAATAGTCACAGGTTGCATCCAACTAAATCTCTGATCTGGATGTTGGAAGAATCTAAGATTTGAAAAGCCCAGTGGGAATTTAAAAATCAATGTAAGGCTGAACTCAGTACATCACCTCGAGTGTCATAATAGTTCAGGACCATCGTCACTGCAGTATAAAAAAACAACTCACTGTGTTAAACATCCAATTGTATTGAGCCAGAATCAAAAATTAAAATAAAAATTAAATTAGAAAATGCTAGCTATCCTTAGTAACATGTTACAAACACTATTAGTAGAAATATGTATGTTCTCCTATCACAGAATATAGTGTTAGATGTTTATAAATATTTTAAAGTTAGCCCTTTATTAGAAACCAGAAAAATTAAGTATTTATTAGAGTTTAATTATGCCTATCTTTATGAACTATTATGCTAGTTCTACAGCTATATATTTTATTATTTATTTTTCTAGTATCTCTAGTCATAATGTTCAAATCATTTCTAGCCTTCAACAAAATAAATTATAAACAGATATGAAAAGCTTGTTAATGCTAAGTTTTAAGTAAAAATATTTTCTGGAATGTTTTGGTTATATAAAGAAACTGGACAGATGTTGTAGAGTCTACACCTATAACCCTCTCTCCCACATAACATTTCCCATCACTAATCTTACATTAATGTGGTGCATCTGTCATCAATATTGGTAAATTCTTATAAATAAAATCACAGATTCACATTAAATTTCACTCTTTGTGTTATACAGGTTCTCTGCGTGAGTTTTGGCAAATGCAGACTGCCATGTTTCCACCTTAAAGTATCATATGGAACAGTTGCATACCCTAAAATTTTCTGTGTTTGACTCATTCATCTTTCTCCTGCCCTGAACCTTGGACAACCACACATCTGTAGGTAATCTGTTTACAGTAGCCACATATTTCCTTTTTCCAGAATGTTATCTAGTTGGAATCATATAGGAGATTCTCATTTTGAATGGCCTTCTTCCACTTAGTAATATGCAATTAATATTTCTCTGCCTGTTAATGGCTTGAGAGCTCATTTATTTTTATCACTGAATGATATTTCATTGCACATGCAAAGAAAGGCCTACAGCACGTTGTTTAGCCATTGACTTTTCAAGGATGTCTGTTTATTTTTAGTTCGGGGCACTATATATGATTGAGCCACTATACATATCTGCGTGCGGGTATTTGTGTGGAAGTAAGTTTTAAGCTTAACTGAATAAGTACCTAGGAGTGTGACTGCTGATGACATACATAGTAAGAGTCTATTTAGTTTTGTAAAACACTGCTAAATTGTTTTCCAAAGTAGCTATAACATTTTGCATTACCACCAGCAAGGAATGCGAGTTTTGCTTGCTCCATCCTCCTCGGCACTGGAAATTAGCTGTGTTTTGGCTTTTACTAATTCCAGTATGAGCATAGGAATATCACATTATTTTTTTAATTAGCACCTTCCCAGTAACATGTAATATTAAGCCTCTTTTCATATGCTTGCCATCATCTGTATACCTATCTGGTGAAGTAATTGTTCATATTTTGGTTAGCTTGTCTTTTTTCTTACTGAAAATTGAGCTTTATGAGTTATTTGTATATTTTAGACATAAGATTTTTATCAGATATATGTTTTGAGAATACATTCTCCCTGACTATAGTTATTGTTTTTATCCTTTCAACAGTATACTTCTCAGAGCAGAAGTTTTTAACTTTAATAAAGTCCAACTTGATTTAATTTTTTTCATGGATCTTGCTTTTGTGTTATATCTGAAAATTATTCAACAAACCTAGAGTTACCTACATGTTTCTGCTATGATATATTCTAGAAGCTTTATCATTTTAAATTTTACATATAAGATGTGAATGATTTCAGGTACATGTCTATACATTTTTTTTTTTTGCATATTCAATTGTTCAAACACCATTTGTTGAAAAGATCATCCATTTTCCATCACACTGCCTATGTTCCTTTATCAAAGATCAGTTGACTACCACTGTGTGGGTCTGTTTCTTTATTCTGTACCAGTAATAAATGCTTATATTCTTTTGTCAAAACCACACCATCATGATTACTGTACTTTATACAAATTCTTGATGCCATATAATCCCTGTTATCTCACTTTCTTCTTACTTTTGTCGAGTAGCATGCAAAGTATCACAAAAAAAGTTATATTCATCTTCAGAGAAGTTTCTGTTCAAATATCTTGCCCATTAAGAAATGGGGTTGTTTGTTCTTTCTTATTGATTCATTTGAGTTCTCTGTTGATTCTAGTTATCAGACCATTGTCAGAAATATAACCTGCAAAGATCTTCTCCCACTGTAAAGGCTGCCTGTTTGCTTTACTTACCATGCCCTTAGCTGTGCAGGGCACAGCTACCTTGATCAGATCCCAGTAACATATTTTTGCCATGTCAGATCATAGTAACATATTTTTGGTGTTGCTTCAATTCCCCAGGGGTGTCCTCCTCATAAAATATTTTCCCAAGCCAATATCTTCAAGCATTTTCTGTCCACTCTCTTCTAGTAGTTTTACAGTTACATATTTTAAGTTTAAATCTTTCATACAGTGGTTCCAGTTGTATGAAATATCCAAAATGGGCAGATCCAAAGAGAAAACACAAAGTTGATTAGTAGTTGCCCAGGTCTGGAGGGACTTTGGGGAAAATGTGGAGTGATTCCTAAAGAGTATGGAGTTGCTTTTCACAGTTGTGAATATGTTCAAACTTGATTGTGATAATGGTTGCCCCACTCTGCAAATATTCTAGAAACCATTAACAGTACACTTTAAATAGGTGAATTGTATGGTATGTGAATTTTAGCTCAATAAAGCTGTTACCAGAAAAAAGAGGGGAAAAAGTTACAATTGGTCCTTTAATACCCACAAAATAATTTCTTGACATTTAAAATGGTATGGAGTTGGATCTAGTGATAAGGTTGGAAAAAAATAAAGACATCTTAACAGTATAGAGTCTTCTTACCTTCATTTATTTAGCCCATCTTTTATATTCTTCATCTTTATCCTCATAAAGATACCAAATATACTTTGTTAGGTTTATACCTAAATATTTGGGGAGGTTAATAAATGGCATTGTGTTTTAATTTCAAATTTTAATTATTTGTTACTAGATTATACAAATAAATTTATATTTTTATACTAATATTGTATCTGATAAGCTTGGTATACTCCCTTACTAGTTTCAGGGGATTTTGTTGTTGTTGCTGATGATTCTTTGGGATTTTCTACCAAAGATAGAGCAATTGTCTACCATTTGGTCTAAGAATAAAGAGTATTTTTTTCCCCTCCCAATCTACATAACTTTTATTTAATTCTTATCTTAATACATTTCAGTGCCCTTTTGAATAAGGGTGCTGCATGGAGATCATTTCCTACTCCTAATCTTTAGGCGAAATCTACTTCCTTACCATTAATCATAAGGTTGTTTGTATTTTTCTTCCCTTTCAGTTTTAGAAATGCTATTTTATTAAGGTTCCTTAATGTGTCCTTTCTTGTCCTAGTTTGCTAAAACCTTTAATCATAAATGAGTCTTAGATGTTGTGAAATACATTTTTGTATATATGGATAGTTTCAAAGGCTTTTCTTTTTTCGAATTTCTTTATTATCCATTCGATATCCACAAGATCAATAATGATGGGTCCATTTCATTTCTGATATCAAAAAAATGTTTCTTGGTTTGTATGGACAGAGGTCCATTAACTTTAATGATATTTTCAAAGAATCAGCTTTTAGTTTTGTGATTGTCTTTATATATTTTATTTTTTCAATTTCCTAATTTTTGTGTTTTCACCTATTTTCTTTGCATTGAAATTTTTTTCTCAGGTTCCTAAGATCATTGATTGTAGATATTTCTTCTTTTCATTTTTATTTATTTTTTATTGTTTCAGGTTAATTTGAGGATACAAAAAATTAGGTTGCAATGTTTGCATTTTTTAGGTACAGTCCTTCTTATAATTGTGTCCCAACCCCACAAGGTGTGCCATGCTCCCTAAAATTGTGCCCAGTTTTCTTCTTTTTCAATTCAGTACTGTAAATTTCCCTCCTACCACTGGTTTTTGTACATCTCCAAAATTTGATGAGTTTTATTTCATTTTTCATTTAGTCCAAAATATATTTAAATTTCTCTTGACATTTCCCTTTTTCTCCAACGTGTCATTTCGAAAACTGTATTTGATCTCCAAATATTTATTATTTTCCAGCTATTTTTCTGAGATTGATTTCTAAGTCAAGTTCACTGTAGTCTGAGAATACAAGTTATATTCTGGTAAATTTGTGAAAGTTTATTTTATAGTCCAGATGTACTTTATCTTGGTGAATGGTCCATGTGAGCTTTAAAAAAAGTGAATTCTGCTGTCTTTAGATGAAGCATCCTATAATTGTCAATTATAACCAAGTGATTGATGTCACCATAATCTTGTTTATTTCATGCTTGATAAAATGATTAATTACTAAGAGAAGAGAGTTGAAGTCTTCAACTGTCACAGGATATTTGCATACTCCTTGTATTTCAATCAGTTTTGCTTCAAATATTTTGAGGCTGTGTTGTCAGGTACGTGTGCATTAACAATTGTTATGCCTGTACAGACAATTGCTCCCTTAAAAATTAGGCAATGTCTTTCTTTAACCCTGATAACTTACCATGTTCTGAAGTCTGCTTTGTCTGAAATTAATACACGTACATCACCTTTCTGTTGATTGTGTTAACATGATATAACTTTTTTCATTAATTTACTTTTAACCTGTCACCTGCTATTTAAAGTAGATTTTTTTAATGTAACGGTTAGTTGACTTTTCAACATTTTCTCTAAATAATCTGAGAAATATTGACATGTTTAAATTGACCACATTTAAAGTAATCACTGATATAGCTGTATTAATTTATAAGTATTTAAACCAGCTTTCTAGTCATTGTACTTGTTTCTTTTTTCTTTTTCTTTTTTTAAAATTCTCTATTTTTCTGATTTCGCTGGCTTTAATTCAGCATTTTATGTGATTTTGTTTTTTCTTTCTTAGCATAACTTTTCAATGTCATTGATAAGTTTGCTTAAAAGTTGTAATTTTAAACAAAACAATGTATAACAAAACAATTTTTTTCTCATCATTATAGCAAAACAAAATTGAACAAAACATTATTCCAGGACTTGCTATATGTCATTCACGTAAAGTTGCAGTTTCCAGTTACCCACTGATAATGTTAAGATTTACTGTATGCATCTTTTTCCAAAAAAAAAGATTATTCTATAGTTTGCAGTAAACATTTAAAAATAATGTATATTTTCTTTCCAGTAATTATAGCACTTCATGGATAATGCAGGTATTTTACAACAGAACAATCTCAATGCTTCCCTTCCACCCCTTATAATAATGCTGTCATTCATTTCACTTGTCTATGAGCTATAATCATTAAATATATTATTGATGTTATTTGAACAACATTATTCATTAGATTAAGGTTTTTAGAAAAATGATTTTTTCTTACCTACAGCAATTTTTCAATATGGTTTAAATTTAAATGTTTTCAGCAGTAACTAATTCCAGTGGCATCTGCGCCAGATGACTTGATCTCAGCTGTGATTCTCTGTATTTGTCAGTCTCTCCATTTTTCAGTGAGATGGTTTTCTCTGTTCTCAATGTTTTCTCAGTTCTCAGAAGAACCTAAGAAAAGTCAATAGTTTTTAGTTTACTTATATTTTGTTGTTGTCATATTGTTTTGAGGAGAGGTACGCTGACTTTCAAGCTCGTTATACAGTCGACTGGGAACCACAAGTCCCTAATAATTTCTTTAAAGGCTACTTTTTTCCTTACTGTGCAACTTTAGCAATGTGATAAAGTCTTTGATAGTCATCTTTCTAAATTTCATTGTTTTTATTCTAACATTTACCTGCAAAGCTCATAGGTCATTTATTTAAACAAATCTTAAATTTATGCATTTAATATCCATAGACTTTGTACACATAAAATGTTTGTAATATGTATACTAATTTGTTTTAAATCATTGTATTATTTATCATTGTGTTCTCTTTTTAATTTACAGTGTAAGGCTTCTAAGAGTTGACATTGTGTTATATGCACTGTTTGTAAGAAAACAGAAATTCAGAAAGTAGATTGATATTTATATGTATGTGCATGTGTATCTATATATATAAGTTCCATTATGTTAGACTATTTTGAGAAAATTTATGTTAGTTTTCTATGAACATATATTTTAAGACCTTAAAATATGTTTACTTTTATATTCATCTTTGGTGCACCATTATTCTAATCATTTTATGTACCTCAATAAAATCATCATTGATTTATTAAAAACAACATTTTTGACTGAATCAACTTTACTATGTTTTCAAGTACTACAATCCATAAAGAACCAAATGCTTGTCATTTTAAGTATACTGCAAATAAAGATAAACCTGTATTTTCACATTGTCTACTTTCATGCATACTAATAAACACATTTAATACATTGTACTTCAGAGGATATGGCTTTCATATCTAGCTCCCACATTTATTATTTTTCCGTAGATGCTAATCAAGTTCACACTGTGTGCAGAATTATTCTGACCTATTACAGGCAAGAGTTTTGACAAATAGGTACTCTAAAGTATAATAATTCAAATCAGCCAGTTTATTTATAAACAACTCTGTATGTTTTGGAATAAGCTATCATTCTAACAGTTAATGCCATTAATTTAATAGAAAAATGGTATAGTCTTTCAATGACAGCAAACTAGTTATATTTTTCAACATTGAAAATTATAGAAAATTATTCATATCCTCTGCAAGGGGAAAGCAGGAAAAAGATTAAAAGTATATATTCACAGGACTATTATCATCCTTCCTCATAACTCAGTTATGCTTAACAGATTGGCTAAAGTAGCACCCTTTATCTTTCATTCTAATTTTGAACTCTCCGTTCCAAATGACTCTGCAAAGTTGCCATCTCTTACCACATCCCAATTTCAGACTCCACAAAGTTTTCTCATTCCAGTTTCAATAAAGCTTAATTTTTTGAAGGCTAGTCACAGATTATATGGCCTAGATTCTGATTAACTCTCAAAACTTATTTATTGTCATTAATTCACTTGGAAGATTTTTCATATTGTTGAACATCTCCAATTCTAGACCCAGTCTGTTCCTTCAGCCTAGAACATTATATTGAATTGGCTGTTTGGCTTGATCTATACAAGTGTACCTGTTAGCTGCTGGTATTCAATAAATGGCCCAAGACTTACTGGTACAAAGCTATAAACATGTATTATTTCTCCTGTTTCTACAGTTCTATGGATTGGCTGAGAAGTTCTTTTGATTTGCATTGTCTTGTCTGGGCCTAAATGAGCTCCCATAAACTCACTGCATATCTGGACCCTCAGCTAAGGCAGCTGCCTCACCTGTAACCTTTGGCCTTGTGGCTTCTGATCCTACATGGGCTAGTCCATATAATAAATAACCTTCACACAGAATCAAGACCCTACCCATAAGCACTTTTCAAATCCCTGTGTAAAATGGTAAAGTCAGAGCACAAAAAGACATATAACAGGATAGGAGAAGCCGCTGCAGCCATATTTGCAAACAATTCACCACATCAATCTTCCAGCCTCCCTTCAAATTTCTCTTTCTTAGGGTGGTTCTTTTCTGCTATTTTTATTAATTATGTAATGCTTGCTTTATTACTCTGTGTATGTGTTCATATATATATATATATATATATATATAGAGAGAGAGAGAGAGAGAGAGAGAGAGACAGGTCTCTCTCTCTTTATTGCCTAGGCTAGAGCTCACTATAGTCAAAATAACTCAACCTAACCTCAAACTCCTGAGCTCAAGCAATCCTCTTTCCTCAGCCACCAAGTAGCTAGAACTACAGGTGTCCACCACCACACCTGGTTAATTCTTTTCCTTTTTCTTTTCTTCCTTTCTTTTTCTTTTCTTTCTTTCTTTCTTTTTTTTTTTTTTTCCTTGTATTGATGGAGTTTTTCCTTGCCTAGCTGGTCTCAAACTCCTGGAGAGCAATCCTTCTGTACTGGGCTCTGAAGCGCTGGATTACCAGGCAGGAAGTACCACGCCCAGCCCAACATATGTTTTGAGTATCTCTATTTGTTTTGCTGGACATCACAGTATAATTGGTGTCTACTGAATTGGCAATACTCAATATTTTTTAAAAATGAATGGGTAATGAAATACTATCACTGGGTGAGGCATGTAAGTTTTTAGTGGAATAAAAACTGTTCGAAAGCGCGGCCATGGCTGTCCATGCAGCCCTAGGCTGCCCTATGCCGCAGGCTGCTTCCCAGTCCCAGGGTATGGTGAGGCCCTGTGGACGTGGCTGGTGGACCAGGGCCACGCTCGAAGAATGAGGGGGTGACCAAGGGGACCTGGCAGCAGGGTTCCTCAAGGCCTCCCGCCTGTACGGGCGGCTCCCCACGCTCCAGGGTGAGACGTCACCCTGCACCAGTCCAGTGCGGCGCTGCATCCCCTGCGTGCTGCCTGGAGCACAGGACAAGGAACGATGGAGGCAGCCCTGGTGCCACCGTGAATGGCGGTGTGGGGGACCAGCACTGCGAGCAAGCCAGCCTCGTTTGCACCAACTAGGAAGCCGGCAAGGATGACGAGATGAGGACACTCCCGGGCAGACGAAGCCTTTTGAGGCCCTGCTGTCCCAGACCAGGGAGGCCGCATCTTCACTGCGGGCAACCACATCTCCTCCAGGACTACAACCTCCTGGAGCTCCTGCTGATCCACCTGGTCCGGGCCCGAGGCTGCCCAGATGCTTTCCCTGCTCTCCACCCGCAGTCCACGCATTAGCGCCTGGCCCCACGTCCAGGCTTTCCTGGCCTCCCCAGCACGCGAATCACCCATCGTGACACCAGGGAACAATGACGGGAACAATGACGACTGTAGGACCCTCAGAAGGAGGCGAGCCTGCTGGCCTTCCTTTCCCTAGGACCAGTAAAATATCTAGGGGAGAAAAAAATAAAAACTGTCCGAAAAATTTTTTAAAATGTATTTTAATAATTATGCGTTAAGAATGTGTGTGGATGATAGACACATTTTTACCTTCTGGACTTGGCATTGGTTACATAATTTTTATTTTCGTGAAATAAATCTAATGCATAATCTTCAGAAAAAGACTAGATTTAGAAAAGAGGATTAAGTAAAATTGAATTGAGACTCCCACTTTATATCTTGCACAAACTCAATGGTTTACTCTTCAGCACATAGGACAAGGCTCCTCAGAGCAAGTATTTTCTCTCATTCTACACCAACTTGGTGCAGAAACAGCGCTTTTGGAAGGCCCTCTAAATAACATCATCATATAAAATGTCTACTGAGCAACAATTTAGACTGTTCATCAAAAGATTATATAGCAAAGACAAAGGAGGTTTTTTTCCAAAGCTTCTCTTGTGACGGCCAACTTCTGCCACTGCTTGTCAGGGCCCAGGACTGGCCTGGTCTGGGCCCTGCTTAACTAGGTTCTGTAGGCTGACTGCTCAGCTACCTTGCTCAGGAACAATTTCTCTAAGATGCCTGAGGGCTATCTACTTTAGCAGGAGAGAGAGAGAGAGTCTTAGAGAGAGTAAAGCAGTCTTCTTAGAATAGACAGATCTTAGTCTTTAGTAGAGCTTGGTAATCTTCAACAGAGAGACATAGTGCTGGTGTTCTGAAGGCAGGAGAGAGACAGAGTTAGAGTAAGTGGGTCCGTGATAGAATTTGCACTCTCCTGACTGCCTGCTCCTCCAGCCTAATATAAGGCTGATCTCATGCCTCTCAACCCCACAGGTGTAAAGACTGCCAATTCACCAATGCTCTCATCTCGCGAGCTCTCATGCTTGTTAGGAGAGCTAAATCCCTCTCCATGCCCTTTTCACCAGAGTGTTCCATTATTGAGCCATACGGTTATTTCTTATAACTCTCACTCCTCCTAGCCATAGGCTATACAGGCTGCTACACTCTCTAAAGCAGAGAAATCCAAAATTCCTATCAGTTATTTATCTTTTCTAATATTCCTTTATGATCATCCAGGGCTCAGGACAGGGTTTGCTCTGCTGTACCTTAAAAATAAGCTTAACTTAGCTCTTACTTCTCTTCATAATGCATACACCATGACTCAGACTGTTGGTCAACAGAGCAAATCATTCTATCAATGACAGTGTCTATTTGTCTTAAAAGGCATGTTCCTAATCATTTTATTATCTGTGTCTTCCCCTCCAACGTGCCCAGCTTGTTCACTGTTGGTTCTACTGAAGGTCGATTCTTATGAATAATATTTTTCCTTTCTAGATTAGCAACAGGGTAAAATGTGTGGTTGATGGAGCAGAGAGTGATGGGGACACACAGGGCCTTGCATAGGGGGACTATCTAAGCATTAAAAAGCCAATAATGTGAAAAAAAATCACCTTTAAATAATTCAATTCTAGATATGGGAGGTTAGATATGTTAAGTGCCAATGAGACTGTGAAATAGGTTGTAGGTGACTAAGAAATGAAATGAGAAATTGAAAAACCCAGTGGGATAAAATGATGAAGAAGAGAAAAATATTCCTTTGCTTACATTTTTAATCAAATTGCCATATATAAAATACTTACTGAAGAAAATGTGTAAAATCTACAATGAAAGAATATCCAGTCCATTTTGTACCACAAAATAATAATTTTATTACCAAAGCTTATATAGACTATCAAATCTATCTTCTGAGATACAATTAAGTAAGCTATTATAATCAGTAGTATTAATATGTATGTTTATATTGTGTAAAAAGACCATTTTTCAAGAATGCAAAGTGCAACTTTTAAGTATCTAGCACGAGACACAATCTAATTACTTCATAGTTTTTATCATAATTTCTCATCGTGCAATTACCTCCCTTGTTATTATTGTTCCCTCAAGGGGGTCATCAAACATTTAAATATCTTTTAGCAGCCTGCAGTTTAGAGTAGATAGAGGACACTGATATTCTATCTTTGTGAATAGATTACTATTCCCTGAGCTGGTTAATGTTTACTTATTTTCCAGCAGATGGTGGTGTTGCAACAGCTATTCTTACCTTTTATTATTATTTTTTTTAATTTTTTAAAATTGTTTTTGCATGATTAGGGTAAAACAGGCCCCGGTACTTTCTCTTTCATGATAGCATATTAAGTAAAGATACCATTTACAAATATATTTTACCCTTTCTAACATACTTGTCTAGGTGAAATTATTAATATTTCAAAACCAGCAAAGCTTGCTTTCCCTACAAATATGCATACTTCAAAAATATGACTACTTGCTTCCTGTCCCACTTTTCCCAATGAGCTAGTCAATTGCTCTTCTTACTCCAAAAAGTAAACTCTTTATATTTTACAAGGTATTATCTATCTAGAATTTAAGTGACAGTCCGTGACTCAGTCTTTAAATAAACAATCCTAAACCAAAATCCTTTTCCTCCTCTGCAGAGGATTCCTGTTGCCTTGGATCCTCATTTGACTCTGAGAGTTTACTTTTTCTATTTGACCATGGAATTTTGCAGAGGTTATCTTGTTTCTCCTTCCTCTGCTCACTTTTTGATTTCGCTATGTGTTATTCCTGAAATTATAATTAATTTGGAGGCATTGTCTAAAACATGTTATTCTAAAACCCGTGGAGCACGCTTTTTACTGGTTTTAATTCATTTGCCATTCATGTCCAGATACTAACGTTCTCTTAATGCCTTAATTTGTGTTACCATTCTCACCCACATTGTAGTCACTATAATTAAGATCATCTCTTCATGCCTTTTACAATTTGCCTGCTCTTTCCTTTCACACCAAACTCCTGAACCAACCTTATCTTTGATGCATGTTTCTTTTTAAATGCATTTACAGACTAATCAATTAATTAATCTATTATAATCATCACATATATCAATAATCATATTGATTTAAGGGCATGTTATGATATAGTGAGATTATGTAAATTTTAAAAAACAAAAAATGCATTGTACTGTTTAAAAAGTCTAGCTAAAGAAAAAGATATAAAAACAAACAGTGATCAGTGTCTTCTGCACTCACTACTACTAAGAACTTACTTCCACCAGGGAAGGAAGTCAAACTTCTTCATGCCTTGACTAAGTAGACCGCTAAGCTCTGGCCAAGGAATTTGATTTAAAACTGGTGCCATGTGTTTATGATAAAGACTAAAGTAGGGAATGTGGGATAAAGTAATTTGACAGACTCTGAATTAGAAGATTATCAAAGGCAAAAGAAAAATAGGACAGATTTGAGAGACACTAGAACACCCTATAAATTTAATTTTTTTGAATTAATAATAAGTAGACAATGTTGAAAAATTTGTTTTCCTAGAAAGCGTGTGATATAAAAATTATTTTCTTTAGAATTTGATTTAAAAATAAACACTACAAAATTAATGACTTAATTGGAAAAGCTGTTGATATGGTACGCACACACATAAACACACACACACATATATATATATATATATATATATATATATTTCCCCTAATTCTCAGAACAACCATTTGAAATAAATGTAATAATTAGGGCAGTGCCTGTGGCTCAAGGAGTAGGATGCTGGCCCTATATACTGGAAGTGGTGGGTTCAAATCCAGCCCCTGCCAAAAACTGAAAACAAAAATTTTATATATATATATATATATATATATATACACACACACACACACACACACATATATATATATACATATTTGCTAGCTTAAAGGAAAGTATAAACTCAGATTTTTTATGTATAAAATTATTTTGTTGGTACATAATCTTAGCTCTTATTTATGGGGTACATGTGATATTTGTTACATGCACAGACTGAGCAATGGTCAAGTCAGGGCACTTGGGGTACCCCCTGCCTTGAGTATTTATTATTTCTATATGTTTCAAATATGGTAAATTCTCCTTTCTAGCTATTTTGAAATACATGATGTATCGTTGTTAACATTCGTCACACTACTCTGCTATGAACTTTATAACTTTTTTCTTCTATAATTACTTGTACCCCTTAACCAAACCCCCCACACACACTCTCCCATGCCTCTGGTATCTACGATTCTACTCTTCTGCTTTGTACTTCCCTGAGATCAACATTTTTAGCTCCCACATGTGAGTGAGAACATGAGATAACCTCTTTTTCTGTGCCTGGCTTATTTAAACATACTGACCTTCAGTTCCATCCATATTGCTGCAAATGATGTGATTTCAGTCTTTTATATGGCTGGATAGTATTGCATTGTGTCTATATACCACGTGGTTTTTATCAATTTATCTGTTGATGGACACTCAGGTTGATTTCATATCTCTGCTGTTGTGAATAGCTGTGCAGTAATAGGAGTGCAGGTGCCACTTCTGTACACTTCTTTCTTTTCCTTTGGATACATACCCAGTACTGGGATTGTTGGGTCATGTATTTACTTTACTTTTAGGTTCTTGACAAATCTCCCTTCTGTTTTTGGTAGTGGCTGTGCTAATTTACATTCCACCAACACTGTAGGAGAGTCCCCTTTTTTCTGCATCCTCATCAGCAACTGTTACTTTTTTATCTTTCTAATGTAGCCACTGTAACAGAGGTAAATGGTATTTCACTGTGGTTTGGATTTGCCTTCCCCGGATAATTAGTGATAGGAAACATTTTTCTAAACAACTATTGGACACATGTATGTTTTCTTGTGAGAAATGGCTGTTTGCAGGCTTTGCTCACTTTTTAAGAGGATTATTTGCTTTGTGCTGAGTCATCTTAGTTCCTTGTATATTCTGGATATTACTCCATTGTCAGATAAACAGTTTGCAAATATTTACTCTCTCTCAACAGATTGTCTCTTCACTCTGTTAATTTTTTTCTTTTTCTTTTTTTGAGACTCAGTTTGTGGCCCCCAATAGAATGCCCTGACATCATAGCTCACAGCAACTTCTAACACTTGAGCTAAAGCATTTCTCTTGCCTCAGCCTCCCGAGTAGTTAGGACTACAGGTGCCCACCATAGCATCCAGCTATCTTTAGAAATGGGATCTCACTCTAGCTCAGGGTGGTCTTGAACTCATGAGTTCAGCCAATCCACCCACCTAAGCCTCCCAAAGTGCTGGGATTACAGGTGTGAGCCACTGCACCTGGCCGCTTTCCTTTACTTTGCAGAAACCTTTTAGTTTAGTATTATCCCATTTGTCTTTTTTTCTTGTCTATGCTTTTGAGCTCTTAGCTACATAATCTTAGCCTACCTCGACCAATATTCTGAAATGTTTCCCCTATGCTTTTCTCTAAGAGCTTTATAATTTTAAGTCTTATGTATAATTGTTTAATTCATCTCAAATTGATTTTTATATATGGTAAGAGACAGGCAGCCAGTTTCATTCTTCTGCACAAGGATGCTTTCCCAGCGCCATTTATTGAAGAGAACATCCTTTCCTTAATTTATGTTTTAGACACTTTTCAAAGCTTAGTTGGATATAAATATGTGTATTTATTTCTGTGTTCTGTACATTATTCCACTGATCTATGTGTGTTTCTATGCAAGTACCATGTTGATTTGTTTACTACAGCCTTATTATATATTCTGAATTCAGATAGTATGATAATCTCTACCATGAAAAAGAGATAAAGAAAAAAACTAATCTTACATTATAAACCTCATGATGATCCAAGGGCAAATTACAGGAGCTACATTGGATATGTAAAGTGAAATCACTTAGAGAGCAATTTGGAGAATCTTTTTTATGAGAAACATGTTTTGTTATTGAATTTCAAACTGGAATATGAATATTTCTCTTCCATTCTCTTCCAGGAATGGATTAACAAGCTGTGGTATATTTACACTGTGGAATATTATTCAGCCACTAAAAAGGATGGAGTGGAGACTATACATCTTTTGTACTAACTTGGATGGAGGTGGAATACATTCTTCTTAGTAAAGCATCACAAGAATGCAGAAGCAAGAATCCAATGTACTCAATTTTGATATGAGGACAATTGATGACCTCATACACAGTGGAGGGTAAGGGAATGGGGGAATGGAGAGAGGGAAGGAGGGAGGGGAGTGGGGGGGTCACAGTGTTTGGCATATCTCTTGGGAGAGGAATGCATTTATAAGAGGGACTTTGTCTGACAAATGCAATTAGTATAACCTAGTTCTTTGTGCTCTCAATGAATCCCCAACAATAAAAAAATTAAAAATTAAATAAAATAAAAAAGAATTCAACGTTTTTTTTTGTGGAACATAAATCAACCCTTAACACTTGAATATAAATGTACTCAATTAAGTAAGTTTACCTATCAAGACTTTTCTAATAAAATTTTTTTGTTTTAAAAGTTTTTAAGTAGCTCTTAACACCCCCCCCCAATATTACATTATAAACCTAATGATGATTCAAGGACATATTACAGAAGATATGTTGGATATGTAAAGTGAAATTACTTAGAGAGCAATTCTAAGTAATTGTTAGAATTACTTAGCAATTACTAAGTAAACAATTGCTACTGGTTACACCAAATATATAAAAGACAGAATGCCTAAGGAGAACTTCCTCATGTAAGAGCTTTAGATAAGTTACTACATTTATTTATCACATCCAGACAGTGCAATAAGCATTCTTCCCATTTCAAATATCAGCACAATAAGTAAAAGCCTACTTTGATTGTTAACTTCAAAGTCACCCACCATAATACCAATATTCCTCACAACTTAATGTTTATAAGAATCACCTGAGTAGGCTTGGCGCCTATAGCTCAACCGGCTAAGGCGCCAGCCACGTGCACCTAAGGTGGCGGGTTTGAATCCCCAGCCCAGACCCGACAAACAACAATGACGGCTGCAACCAAAAAATGTCCGGGCATTGTGGTGGGCGCCTGTGGTCCCAGCTACTTGGGAGGCGGAGGCAAGAGACTCGCTTGAGTCCAGGAGTTGGAGGTTGCTGTGAGCTGTCATGCCATGGCACTCTACCCAGGGGGACAGCTTGAGGCTCTGTCTCAAAAAAAAAAAAGAATCACCTGAGTATACACGCTGAAAATGTAGACTACTAGTCAAGATAACACAAAAGTTCTAAATCAGTAAATCAAATAAAAGGGAATGCTAGGAGTGTTTATTTTTGAAGTAAATCGTCACTGACAGTG